>JAJOOE010000342.1:0-60645 GCA_036250405.1 Solanum raphanifolium | reverse complement strand
TGCATTTTATGTTTTTTCTTATCGTTTATATTTTCTTAATCTATTTTTATGTGTTCTCCAAGGTTATGGCACCTAGTAAGCAATGGATGCAACTTTCTCTTGATAATCAGGTCGACCAAGCCTATTTAGATGGGGTGAAATAGTTTTTGGATTATGCTTTTCAGGGATCAAGTGAAGAAGATAAAATACAATGTCCATGTTATAGATGTAATACAACATTAGAAACTCGTGAGATGATTGATACACATTTGTAAGTATATGAAATAATTCAAAATTATACTTTTTGGTATCACCATAAAGAATTATACAACTATAGGATCATCTAATCCTAGAAAGGTAAAAAGAGTTTGATGGAGCAACAAGTGTAAAGAAGTCGCATCACTTGAAGCTGGAAAGAAGCTGAAAGTAATATTTTACAATAATCGACAGTTGGGACAAATGGCAATCTATTTTTGAGGCACCTGGGAAAAAAATTGTGACGGTAATATGTTTCCATTGGGAGTACCATCGTGGAGGGACATTAAGCAACAAAAGTTTGATCACATGTGGGCAGCTATTGAGGTATGATTATGAATTACATCATCATTATGTTTATATTCAAGTTTTTCTGCTGTCTGTTAAATATTACATGAATCTAATCAACTAATCAAAATGATAAAATGAAGGATATCTACTAAGAAGACTACACTTGTGTAGCTACCATCCAATGTTTAACTTGATGAATCATAGCTTACTTTTCTTATATTTCCAATATTAACCATTGTTGCACATCTTTTTCTTTCTCAATTTTATACATACTTTTTGAATAGTTGATGCACAATGTTCAAGTCTCCTTTTGTAGGATACATTTGAGAGTGTCTACTTCGATGATCATCATGATCATATATTTGGATGGATGAATGAGTTATGGAACAAATGGAGAGGATATTTGCACGCTACTTATGTGAAGAATAAGCCAATTGTTCATGCTCTTAAGAATATTCCAAAGGGAGTAGAAAAGAAGGAATGGGAGTGGTTAGTTAAGGAACATTTTTGTTCCGAAAGTATCCACGTATACCTAGAGATCTAATAGCCTATATTTTTTAAGTATCCATTTTGCAACTCATTGTGATATTTATATGTGAAACTTTTTTTAAACTTAGTATGTTTTCTTAGATATGACTGTTTTACATAACAATTCAGGTGTGGAGCAATAGAATTGCAGAAAATCAAGCTATATTCTTTGAGATTCGTAAGAATGATAGCATGCTTGTTGAACCAGAAGCAATTGAAAAACATGTGTGTTTGGTAAATTCAATATGTAAATTACTTCAAATTATTATTGAATCAATTCAAAATAAACTTTTTTATGTTTTCCAAGCTCAAATCGAATAAATACTAAATGCTGAGCCATCTCTGTCTAGCATAGAGATTGTAGAAAAGTGTTGTGGACGTCAAACCCATAGCCATGTATTTGGCTTTGGGGGTGGAGTAAAGGCAAAGGACATGAGGAAAATAAATAGTTGAATGATCTCTTGTCTACCATAGAAGATGAGCTGAAAGAAATAAGAAAAATGAAAGAACTCTTTGCTGCTCAACAATCGCATAACCCGCATACGATATCACCCGTATCATTTGAGTGACCATTGACTTTTTTTGCTGACCAAATAAGTAACAATTTACTAAACTGTATTTGCGGATAGTCGTTTAAGCATTTAGTGTATGGCTGAAATCTTAGATGATTGATCGTGTTTAGAGGAATTTCTTCACTTCTGAGGTTCTTTGTTGGTGATTTATTTTTCTCTTAGCCGGTGGCTATTTGATCATCTATATATAGGTGATGCTCAATATAACTAGAAATGATCATTAATGAAATTAACAGTTTATAGACTTTGGCCCTTAGTTACTGGACCAAAGCTTTACAACTTGAGTTATTTGTGTTACGATTCAGGATACATATTGGGGAATTTTTTGTTTGTTGGATTGATAAAGGAAAATGGTTTTGATATTGGGCATCTCCAAGGTGCTTATATATAGATGACACATTCAATAATGCTATATATGAATCATTATACATATGCTGGGATAAAGCTGATTTTGTTGATAAAATGGAGAAAAATTCGAGCAAATAGAATTATGTTATTGATATTGATTAGTCTTTAGATGAGTACTATTGATAACATGAGAACATTAGTAATAGCTACCACATCTGAAATTCATCAGGTTTTCCAAGTTATTTTAATGTTTGTGTCATTTCTTCTTTAGACAGAAATTGGAAAATTGATACGCATTCAGTTTTAGCCTTTTAGTAGCTACAACAGTAGTAATAGCTACCACATTTGAAATGCTTCAGTTGTTTCGAGTTATTTTAATGTTTTTTTTCGTTTCTTCTCTAGATAGAAATTTGAAAACTGATACGCATTAAGTTTTAACCTTTAAGCAGCTAGAACAGTAGTAATAGCTACCACATCTGAAAAGCTTCAGTTGTTCCGAGTTATTTTAATGTTTGTGTTGTTTCTTCTCTAGACAAAACTTGGAAAACTGATACACATTAAGTTTTATCCTTTTATATGTCTTGGAAATTGTTGCTTCTTGTGTTCAAGCATATATAAGTGAAAGAACCATTACACTCAACCTATTACGATAAGCAGTAGTAAAGTTATATACTTCTTACTCCAAAAGTTCTCTGAATAGAAGTGTAAGTGAAAGTTGGGACTAAAGTAAGAGTTAGATGATAAACCACAACAAATAAATTATGCTTTGTCCACTATGAATCAGATTACAAGATAAAAATGTCAGGAAAGAAGAAGTAACAACATCCTAGCAATATACAGAAACTCTCGGCCCTATAAGACTTACTCCTTATGAATAGGCTTTTATCGATGCAAGAAGAACTTTGACATCACTCTCTGCTGCTGCTTTACATCAAGTTTCCCATCCATATTCCAAATCTTTCAGCCTAAAGTCCAGCAAAAGAGAGATTTGAGTTTCACCTTTATCTAGTTTAGAGGATCAAGTAACTCACTAAATGTCATAACCCTCTCCTTTTTGTTAGCTATTGGTAGCCAATGTAGGGGTTTTAACAGTGAAGCTATTAGACTAATCTTGTGCATGTAGAGTTTCTACAAAAGCACCAAGTTTCAAAACTAACTTCCTCAACAGTCAAGGACAAACATGTATCATTAGAATTGCTTAACAGATCATTGCCTTCTTTATCTCTGTTTTTTAATTTTCTACATACAATTGGAGGCACATAGTTTGAGGTTGTTTGGCTCCTACAAGGATTAATGATGAGAAGAAAACAGTGATAACTTGTTTGTTTCCCCTTCTACAATAATAACCTGGTGGTTTATAGCTGAAACAGTAATATATATCATGCTTGTTTAGTTCCTTTGCAACAACTTATTTCCCCTAAAACATAATATAAATCTTCTTGGTGGAGATTTTTTCCATTTGTGCTAGGTTATGACACTGAATTTGTGCTTTCGATATAGATTGGATTCTTGGTGAATGCATCTCAAAGTTTTGTTAATCATTTTTTCTTATGTTCTTGCAGCTTGTTGCTATTCTGGATTACCCTTGGTGAATTTTAGAGTTGTTTTGTGAAGAATGAAGCTACAAGTCAAGATGCAAGTTTAGAATATGCACACGACCATTATTACTTTGCTAGGAAAGTTGTGCAAAACATGAAATCATTGTTTAGCTTGGGATATTGTTAATTTGCTAAAAAAAAATTGTTGATTAAATATTAAAACTAACACCATGCGATGTTTACCTATTTTTATATTTATATTTTCCTTTTGTAAAGATTTACCGTAGCAATCTTATTTTTATTGGTAGAACTTATAATACTTTTGTGACATAAAGATCCAGAATCATTGGTTGTCAATTAGAGACCAAAAATTTTGCTCGTCTCTAAAAGTTCAACTAAGACGAGATAGTTTCTTGTCTCTAAAGGTTCATCTAGGACGAGGTGTTTCTTGTCGTGAAAAACAATCTAGGACGATGTGGTTGCTAGTAAAGAAAAAGTAATCTAGGACGAGGTAGTTGCTAGTCCCTAAAGAGTATTCTAGGACGAGTTCGTTGCTAGTCTCTAAAGGGTTTAATGACCAAAAAAGGACTAGCTTTCAAAGAAGAAAATCATCTATTTGGGACGAGATATATAGTCTCTAAAAGTACTTTGGCGACCAGCTTTGATTCTGTCATTAAACACATTTAGCAACCAGTTAAAGGAACCCGTCCCAATTAACCTTTAGCGAAGAAGCATTTTAGGACGGGTGGCAACCAGCCTTTTCCAGTCTCAAAAGACTATTTGGGACCGTATTTGGACTTTCTAGGACCAGATTTCCCCTCCTTAGAGTCTGTCTTTCTTGTAGTGACGGTTCCAAAATGGGTGGGGGAAGTTGAATAGTTTCTTGGTAGAAAACTTGAATTCGGGCACCATTTAAAGGTTGAAATGCTAGGGTCTTCCCATATTTAGGTAATAGGGTACTTTAGAAACATTGATCTCATGAAAATTTTGTTAAAAACACAGTTTTGGGGTGAAGGAGTGCCCTGATCGCTCCCTGAAGTTCGACCCAGATGAATGCCGATATGGCGGCCTCCATCCCGCTATGGTGGGATCCTACGAAATAGTGGCCCCTTGCCACTTCAAATAGAAAATTTTCCTTTTCTTTGCCAGGGATTGACTAATTCCATGGAGTCCTAATGGGTACATTTCATGAATTTTGCAGGCTTGTCTAACCATGGCTGGAATCAATGAAGAAAACTTACCCTTCGTCCGGTTGCCTGATGCTGCAAGTTGGGAGAGGCACCATGATCACTAGAACACCAATATTTTGTGCGAGAGGGGTTTCCACCTCGTGGGCTTAGTGGAGAAAGCACCTACCTTCCATGCCTAGCTGATAGAGTTCGGTTGGGGTCTAGGCTCCTTTTGCCGCGCGATGAGGTTGGGTGAGGGAGTTCTATGACCTATTCCCTACTGTCCACTGGGACGATCCTCACCCTACCATCTTTATCTGAGGAGTCAACATCCCTCTGAGCACTCAATTCATCAATGCAGTGCTCGAGGTGCCGAAGGTCTCCAACTCAGCATCGGGACCGAGTTTACTGAGCTACTACAGAGGGAATCACCAGTACTCACCGGTCACCGGATGTTGATTTACCGTTTCAAGCACACCTCATCAATTTCTAGGTGGCAACGATCGTAAATCAGTATAAAACCCAACTAAATTAGTTGGGGTCGAATCCCACAGGGAGAGGTACGTGTTTTAAATTCAAATAGGAAGTACAAACGTGGTCTAATAAGCCATAGGAATAGAAATTATCGGAAAGGACATTAATCAAATTAAAGGAGTGACAAGAATGTCAGATGGGGAGGTTTTTTTTTAATTATCAACTAAAATTAGTCAAAAATACTTCGAAATAACAATAGGGAGAAGGATTCTCGGGATGTGATCGAATATAGGCAAATATAGATATATGGGTAATTGAAACTACTAGTACATAGCTAAATATCAGTGAGTAGGCTAGACTATAAGGAATATAGTTTTCTCTCGAACAACTAACCCGAATCAAGTGATTTCTTTCGAACATCAACAAGCATGACAATTAAGAACAACCCACACCTTAATTCATTCACTCTCTCGAGCTAAATGTGTGGGATTGGGTTTAGGATTCACCCTCTCGAGCTAAACCCAGCTCAACACAATACCCACAAACCATTAATCAATAATCTTAGTTCCACAACCTCTCTCTCGAGCAAGCCAAGAACACAACTATAGAACTGCATTTGCAACTACGATTCATAAATGAAACCACAATTAATGATTAAACTCACTTCAAAATAGCATTTAAACTAGTAATTATCAATACCCATAAACTAATTCAGCCCATAATCACATGATCACACCCCAAAAATTGGGGTTTTAGCTACACATTCTAAAAAGGTAAAAAAAGTTATCGAATTGATTATCCATCAACTGGGTAAGAGTGATTTAGTCTTTACAATGCTTTAATTTGTCGAATCTTTGAAACCCACTTCCAAAATCTCCAAATTTAACTTCACAAGTAAGAAAAACTATAGAGAAAAATGTTCTGAGCTAAAAATCTTCTATTGCGAATGTATCAAGCTACTAAAAGATAATAAACTAAATGTAGAAAATCTAATTTATAGTCGCCAAATATAAGGCACGAATGGCCATTTAGGGAAGTAAGTCGGTCTTGCCGAGCCACTCGGCGAGCCCCACTTTGATCTCTTCCATCGCCTTTTCTCGTTGGCATTCAGCATCATTGACTTATGTAACTTTGGGAGATTTATCTTGGCTTTCCGGAACTGCTCGGCGATGCGCCGACTACTCATTTTTATCGCCGACTTGGTTTCTTCCTTCAGGGTCGGCACGCTAGAACTTTAGGCAGTAGAACTAGCCATTCGACGATTCGCCAAATGCTCTTGGCGATCACAAGGCCTGCCTTTCTTCAATTCTTCCATTTGTTTTGTTCCTTTTTGCCTGTTAGTGTCCTTGTTTTGTTCCTCAATCCATACACCTGAAAATCAAGGATTTAACATCAGTTTATGGCACAAATTAAGCATTTGAGGACACTAAATCTATATAAACAAAACCCCAAATGAGTCCAAATCTCGGACTCATCAACACCCCCAACTTAAACTTTTGTTTGTCCTCAAGTAAAACTCATGTTCATCAGTTCAAAAAGGATGTCTCACATAGTGCTGCATAAGACTCGTCATGAAGGCACACAAAAAGACTCAACTTACTTATGCAATGATCAATTGTGCACTCAAAGATTCAAATTGTGACTCACCATTACCAAAGATGCTCAAGTTCACAATACTTGCTTCGAATGTAAGATAAAGGTCGACAAAGGTACTCAAATGCCCTCACAACAAAGATGATTCCCTATTCACACAAATTTCTTCAGCAACTTATAGTTCTGGATCACATAGGACTCTCACTCTCATAAATATGAATACATGCAAGTCTTCACCCATAGGTTTGCCCTTATTTTCCAATCAATATTTGTTTCAGCTCACTCAAGATCACAAAGGTCTTTTCTAGGCTTGTAACGAGGCTGAGTGTAAAGGTATGGTCATTTAGGCTCAGCGGCTATTACCCTCATGAAGTGTGGTTTGAACATCACTTTCTTCCTTATCTTTAACACTTTGATCATGCTCACAATTCACCCCATTATTCAACTTCGAATGGACTATCAGATACCCCATTTCTTTTGCACCTTTCACTACTTTATTTCACAGTTTTTTTCATTCGTTTTCTTTTATTTTCTTATTTTCTTTCTCTTTTGCTTTTTTTTACATGGAGGGGTTCCATCATTTTCAAAACCATTGCTCAAAGGGTAATTTTTTACACTTCTTGATTTACCTTCTCTTTTCACCACACCCCCAACTTAGGCTCAGTTGGCTATTCAAACAAACCACACTTCATGAGAGTTATGAGTGAATGGAAAAAGATGGGTCATAATTGTTCCAGTTTCTTCCAAGAAAAGGATAAGTCTCAAAAGGGTTCAAGCAAGGTTCACACATCTCACAAGGTTGGCCCCAAAAGAGGTATATTGCCAAATTGTTTCACTCTTTAAAATTGTTGCCTAAGATCATTTCAAGCGCTTGCATCACTTAGTCAACTGGACCAACGGGGCAAATTCTAGGTGTCATCACACACAATGTTAAAAGGTAGGGTCATCACACAAGGCATTGGCACCAAATTCAAAAGAGACTCCACAATTTCTAGCTAATGTGCAATGTTCATCACAAGCTACTCATTTGATAACCGGCTAGTCACAACGAGATGTAAAAAGTCCGCACATTGTCTATGCAACTTCATTTGGCCTCATCGTAACCGCACAATCATTTCATTTAAATAAGAGCACTATTCAAGTCATCGTTATTGATTGTAACCGATACACAAATTTGCACAAGAACAGCCACAATCACACATAATAGAGGTGGCACAAATTTTCAAAATAGGTCAAAAACCATTTCCATTCAAAATAAGGATCCATACAATTATTCACAAGATAAGATCAAAACACAATTAAAATACAAAACCAAATATATACAAACAAAAAATGTAATCACAAGAGGTAGGTATGGAAATACCTCACCCCACCTCCAAAAGAAAGGTAGTTGTCCTCAAATGCAACTAAAACACCAAAAATCAATAAAAACGACAAAGAAAGGTAAACATATCATCATGTCTACTCAGTCGCTCCGTCTGTCGGGGTATCAATGCCCGATGTAGCGTCAGCTGTAACTGCACTCGACCCAGCCATAGTGGCGTCTCTCAAGAAGGTCTGTTGGGCAATCTCGAACATAGCACCCTCTAAGTCGGCCAGATCATCATAGAACGTCGCATCTCACTCCCCAAGATGCTCCTCGTTGGTCTCGGCCTCAGAATTAGTAGCAGCAACATCCTCCCTAGTATCATCTCTGGTGGTAACCGAAGGCATATCAAAAATGGTCGGGGTCTCTGCACCCGGAACATCAGTAACCTCTGTAGACTCAAACAATGAAGTGAAGTATGTGGACTTAAGATGGTCCACATCCTTCCTCAATTTGAAGAGCTCGACTTTCAGAGCCGTAACCTTAGTAGTAACCCCATGTCCTGTCTCACAAGTCTCTACTCTCGTCGTGAGAGCATCAATGGATGTCCGAAGGGGTTTCAAAGCAGCTAAAATGGCTCACTTAATCATCCAGGGCACCTCGGGATCTAATCGAGAAGCCCGCACATCGGCAAAATAGGCTAGGTGCCCCATCTTGAGGAGCATGGCCTAAGTGATCCTAGGAGGCTGGGAAGCAATGGAAGAACCAAGGGCCTGGGAGGGAGTGGAAGTAGATGTGCCTGAAGGCCCGAAGGCCGGAGTAGGCAAACATTCCTCTGCAGGTATAGACTCAACATCAACTTTTGGGGATGCGTCCACTGGAGCTGCTCTATTCCTATCCACCTCATCCCATTTGTACTTACCCTCAATGCGTCGGATATCGGTGTAGGATGTAGGTGTGACCTCAATGTCCCTCTTATTGTCATGAGGAACTCCACCCCGCCGACAAAACTTCGTAATAAGCATTGGGAAAGGAAGGGGTGCCTGGAGCTGTTTCGCCCTCATGGACATCTCTAGTCTATAATTAACCCCAGATTCAGCCTCTTCTTGGAAATTATAGATCCGAGATAGTCCGCCTTTGGGTGGCGGAGAACGGACTTGTTCTGTGATGGCGTTATTGAGCTATTGATGAACCTGAACCAATACCGAGCTGCTATGCTCAGGTCCTTCTTCTCAATAGGGGCTCCAGCCTCAATCCACCTTGGGGTGGTGTCACAAATGAGGGAGGCTAGCCATCCCTTGAGGTCCTCTAGAGTCTGAGTTGTGGTCATGCTTTGATAGTCATGCTCAAAACATTTGGCCCTATCAAGTACAACATTAATATGATAGTTGTTACATCCCATTGTCTTTCCCCAAACCATCACAGACTTCACCGGCCTGAAGGCACTGTCCTTCTTCTTCCCTTGGGGTACTAATTCACCATAAGCGGTGTAGAACTCTCTGACCTACGTTGGAATGTATTGGCCACGGGGCCTGGTAAATATGTCAAACCTGTGGAACCGGAGTGTGTCCCACACCAAAGGGTACCTGTCCACCACACCATCCGTGGACAATCTTTTCTCTTCAAGGATGGTCCTCTATCCATCGGCCTTTAACTGGTTGAGTAACCAGGGAGGAGGACCTTGAACTGATGTAGGTGCTGGAACCACCGTCTGTGCTGGGTCTGGCACTGTATCCGTAGACTCCGGGATCCTAGACGGACCTTGACGAGCCCTTGCACGAATATCTGCTCGCCGGGTCTGTAATGGTTGGTCATCCTCAGGCTCTGAGACGGAGTCCTGAGAATCAAAAGATTCCCCATCACTGTCGAAGTTATGCTTCGGTCTCTCAGCTATGAGCACTTTACCCTTTCCTTTACCTCCCTTTGGAGGTGCTTTCTTGCTCTTTTGTGTGGAGGTAGTTGCTCTCTTATTTATGTCGATGACCCATGCACGTTTGCGGGGCTGCATACAACTTTCATCCAAATTTGACCTAGCCGTATCTGCAATATACACTGAAAAGTGTTAGAAAATAGCTCAATAAAATTGCAGAATTCATGTTGCAGAAAGACTCACTAAACTAATTTGTGAGTCACTTAATCACTTTGGAGAGCCAGATCAGGCTCGCCGAAAGGCCAATCATGAAAAAATTTCAGAAATAGGGTATGTTGGCTATGTGCAGGGCCTTTCGGTGAATCGCTGACACCACTCAGCGAGCTCAAACTAGCCCGCCAAAATTTACAGTGTGTTTTAAGGGTTAGGGGAGCATAAAAGGCTAGTAAGGGAATTATTCGGTGAGTCGCCATGTGAACTCGGCAAGCTCAGGCTTCCCGTCGAAAGTTACAGACTCTATTTAGCTAAATCAAGTAATTAAGGGCGATCAAAGGGGGATGTTGGTGAACCGCCAAACCATTCGGCGAGCTCGACCCAATTTGCCAAACTTCCCAATGTGCCAAATGTCAACCCCATTTCCTAAAATCAAGCCTGCAGCCCCGGAAATCAAAATAAAAAACACATTATTCAATTCACACAAGACACACAAGACCCATGTCTCCCGGGTACTGAGACTTCCCCCGATTTGGCCAAAATTGGCCATTTGACGACTTTTGCCCTTAAGAATGACGTCAATTGCTCCATCATTAGGCAAATTACGTAATTTGGCTCAATTAGGGGCTACTCAGACTTCACCCAAGTAGAACCAACATAAAATAACCGCAACCCAACAATTTAGAGTCAATTTTAAGGCATAAAACACGGGGATTAATCATTTTAAGCAATTAGGCACAATTTCAAAACACAAATTAGGCCAACCAACACATTAAACACGATTTCAATCACAGGCCCAACACAAAACAACACATATTTACCAAGAGCATTCGAGTTCTACTACTAATCTAGAGTTTGGGGTTCGGAAAACCAACCTTAATGCCGAATAAAGAATTTCAGATGCTAGGTGGTAAGGTAATCCAAATCCAAGCACGAGATCACACACACATAAGATAGAAAATAGCAAAATATAATAAATGTAAAGTGTCAGTGAGAGTTTATGAGGTTCGAAATGGTAGATTATAAAAGATTTTGAAATTTTAAATTGTTTGGCCTTTTAAAACCTTTCAGTTAGCATCCCTTTCGGTGGTATTAGTCGACCACACCGAACCACTCGTAGATGCGCCAAGTGGTTTCTTACCTCACCCAGTTTAACAGGACCTTTAGTCAATTTGGGGGTCCAAACGGCAGACAAAATCAGGCTCGGCGGCCTATTTGGTGAATTGCCGATTTAGCAATAGGCCAGCCGAATTTTAAAGACTTCCACTTCATGAATTTGTAAATCCAATGGCGGTCCAAGTCGGGCTCGCCGACTGGACTCTTAGCTCGCCAAACAGCACATTCTCAAACACAATCCACTTTTCAACCTGCACAATCAACACCCGTTATTCAAAAACAAACACAAAGAATTAAAAACTTGGGTTGCCTCCCAAGAAGCGCGTTAGTTAACGTTGTGGCACGACGCAAGTACCCATTCAAGCTTCATTTTTGGGGTTTGCCATAGTATCCCTAGGCAACCCCCTTGTTGTCTTGGGTTCAATTGCAACGAAATCTGATCCATTAGGGTCTCCAACTGCTTAATTGAGACTGAGTGAGAGGTCACCATCTGGTTGAGAGTCGATACATCCTCCTTCATTTCTTTCAACACTTTATCGGACCCTTCAACCTTGTTAAGAATGTGTGAGAGCATTTCTTCCATACGGCCACCCTCAGAGTCTTTAGGCTTTTGACGCTCATGAGGAGGAACATACATATCTTTCTCCCCCTCTCTTTCCTTCTAACTAGCGTTACGATCACACCAATCTCTGTCACGGTCTCTCCAGCCTTCATCTCTATTCCAACCCTAATTTCCACCCGATCTTGGGTAGTTAGCACGATAACCTCCTCCTTGGTTGGCTAGGAAGTTCACTTCCTCATTATACTATGCTTCAAATTGGGCTTCATCGGAGTTTACTCTTCCAACACCCACAACATTAACACTCCTTATACTAACACCCATGACATTTTTAGACAAGATATCCAGTTGGGTCATCATCTTTGCCATGTTTTGGTCTCTCTCTCTTGATCTTTTTCGATCTGCTCCTTTTTCATTCTAAAGTTGAGAGGAGAGACTTGGTCTTCACGAGTGTACCACGCCCTCTTGATCTAGGTCATGCAATCAAGGAGTTCGGAAGCTATTTCATAGGGTTGTTGCATTATACCACCGGGAACAAGTTGATCAACAACTCTTTTGTTCACCGAGTCAAGGATTTTATAAAAGTATTGCAGCAACAGGTTGTCGGGCATTCCATGAGTTAGGTATTGCAGCAATAGCTTCTTAAACCTCAGCCAAATCTCATGGATTGTCTTACCCTCCAAACGCTTGAAGCTTTGAATACTATCCCTAAGTGTCATCATCTTAGATGGAGGGAAAAATTGCACTTTGAACATTGTGACCAACCCCATCCAAGAAGTGATGGAATTTCGTGGCAACTCAGCCAACCACTTGCTTGCCTCCTTAAATAGACCGATTCTTGCAATATGTTCTTAAATAAGAACGGTCCACAGACATCAAAAATATTTCTAATATGCTCATGGGGATCCTCATGAGACAACCCCGCAAATAAACCCTTCAGTTGTAGGAGCTAAAGCATAGTGCTTGTGATGTGAATTGGTGAAAACATGAATTCTCAATTTATCAAGGCCTGTATCGCCACTCTAGAAAAATCTTGAAATCCTTTTAGAGGGATTTACGGAGACCCTAGTAAGCACTTTTTCTGTGAAAGATAAGTTGCTTTTTAGTAGCGGATTACAAGAACTTATTGTGAAGTATTTAGATAAGCTTGGAGTTTTCTTTTGTTCTCATCGACCTAAGTCGAGGATGTCATGACCACTGCTATTGAGATTTATAAAAATGCCAGAGGTGCACTTCATTTTATAGCTTCAAATAATGATTCTAGAGTTAGATATTTTTATTTGGAGAAATTTTAATTGTCTATCCATTTCCATTTTACTGAGCCAGTAAATCATAGATCACTCAGCTCTGATGACAATCTCTAACTCCAGGATGGCATCACTTGCCTGGGAAATTGGAAATGATTGGATACTTGAGATTTCTCCAAATCGAAAACTCTAACTATAGAATCATTATTTGATGTTATAAAATAGAGTGCACCACTGATAGTGTTGTTAATCTTAATAGCAGTGGAAATGGCATAATCGTTATACGTTGGTCAAGAATAAAAGTAAACTCCAAGATTATCTAAATACTTGACGATTAGTTCTCCTTGCAATCTACCAGTAATAAGCAACTTATCTTTCACAACAAGAATAATTACTCGGGTCTCCGTAAATCCCTCTTAAAGGCTTTCAGGGTGTTTCTCAATTGGCGCTACATGCCTTGATAAATGGACAATTACTATTTTTGTGCAGGTCCATGATGACTAGTGAATGATAGAAAAATGAGACATCAGAAGATGCCTCGACAAAATTCCTCAATTGGGGGGTGAGGAAATGTTGATATAAAGGATCTTGTATTCCATATGAAATCATAGTACAAGTAATCACCCTACCCTAGAAAGTCGCCAGAAATTGACGCACATTGCTCTGTTTGGCTGCATTTTCTTCCCCTTAATATGGGGTTCATGTATATATCATTGGCTCTACTTTTATTAATATAACCATTGGCCAACTAAGTGGCATATATTGGTTATATTTGTCTACCAGCAATGATAGCTCTTTGATTCTCTACCCATATCGTATTAGCTCTATTATAATTTGAGAATTATTATTGAATTGCGTAACTACATTATTACATTGAGATCATATCTATAGATACTACATTAGACTTTTTTCTAAACTAGGAAACTAAAGTACTATTTTTTTTCCAAGTAGGATTATATATTTTTATTTTTATTTTATGACTGTGATGATCGGATCATCTTTCATGCACCTCGACTAAATTTACAAGAGACTTACCACCTCCCTAGCAACAAGTATCAGGTAACTCTGTCCACCGAGGCTAGGACATATGGAAAGAATAAGCTAATGTTTTTGTGTCCGCTGAGTTTTCACCCTAAGACGTAGGATTTTCAACCACTTTATTGACCACTCGGCCACATCCTAGGGTACCACATAGGATTTTATATACTAATCATTTTCCAAGTATGTGTCCTGTGTTATAAAGGAGACCACACTTAGTTTTATCGTTCAAATGACGGAGATAGTCTACATTATATATAGCACGATAAAAAATATATGAACCTAAATTAATCCAGTTCTACCCTTAGAGTGCTCCTATTATTGTATGAAGACATGAATACTTGTGTCATCACCCAAACTCAAAGAGGCTGCTAAATATGTGATTCCACACGCCAATGATAAGTGACTTTCTATCAGGACTAAATGTCATGCCTCAAGCCTACACCCTGGGCGGGACTGGCACTCAAAAACCATTGCTGGCCCCAAGAGAACCCTTGTCCTGGATTAACTATTAGCAGAAGACTTAACTTATGATAAATGAAAGTATTAAAATACAATCATACTAAATTGTTTCAATGAATAACTCAAAATGTTTTAAAAATGAACATTCAACTGGCCAAAAAGGGAAACTTATGATTCAACATAAGCCAATAACAAGATAATGACAAATGAACTAACTGACTGTCAATGAAGCCTCTAAAACTATGAAGGATATCGGGACAAGACCTCCGATCATCCTAACAACTGAAAAATACTAAAGCAATGTAAATAGGGATCCTTCGGAAATAAAGAAGGCTCACCACAATACTCTGAATGCTCAACTGGATCAACGAAGAGCTGGATGCTGATCCTGGTTACCTGTATCTACATCATAACAACGATGCAGGTCAAATAGCATCAGTACATTGAATGTACGAGCATGCAAGGGGAATTCTAAAATAAGACATATGCTTGGAAAAGGAACTGAAAGAACAAACCCGATTATAACTCAACTGAACTCATTTCAATATAAAGCAATAATATAAATGCAATATAAAGAAAAGCTTTTAAAACATGGATAACAACTATCTGTATTTAGAAATACAATAGTAACTCTATATGTATGCAAAGATATAATATAAACTCTGGATGTATATAAAAATACAAGTAACTCTGTGTATATAGTAATATAAAATACTTGTGTGGGAGTTTCTCTAACTGACAACCATCACTTAAGAGCTATTCTGATGATACAACATTTTGCTTCACGCTGCCAGGGCCGTCCTATACCTTGTCGAGGGTATAGAACCTGACTACTAAGTGGATCCACTTGTCTATCCTAAAAAGCACTAAGGAATCATCTAAAACGTATGACCCTTTTCTACCAATGATGGCTATATGGTTTATGCGGATCGGGAGTTGTCAGAACTTTCCCCCATATCGGTGCTCAATACTACTCCCAAAATATACTAGCTCATATGCTTAAAAACATAACTCTGAGGTTTGAGATAATTACTCAAAAACTAGAACAAAGGCTCTCTTGGAAATCAGTGTTTCCTCTCTTGCTTAATTGTGAAATCATTTACTCTTTACTGAAAACTAGCTTAAAGGCTCCTTTGGAAATCTCAATTTCCTTTCTTATATAAATGTGAAAACATTTTAACTCTTTGGGAATACATAGTCCTTATATGCTCTTTTGAAGAAATGAACTTCAACCTTTACTCATTACTCAACTCAAAACTCAAGTCTTAAAACAAAGTTAAAACATTTGTAAAAGACCTTTGGAAAACTCTATGAATTTCTCTTGACTTGACTCTTAACTTTCCTTGAATTGATTTATCGATTCAAGGCTCATGATCTCATGTTATGGATGTTTAATGTTGTTTAGACGTACCTTAGAGTGTAGAAATAGACTAAAAATCATAGGTACATTTCAAGGGAACTCGTTCGGAAAGAAGTAGGAAAGGGTAGAAGGCCTGGTGACCCTGGGGTACTGGGTGGCGCGGCCAGAGCCTAAGTTTCAGAGTTTGGGTTGGGGCACACTGGATGGCACGGCTCCCCAGAGCCTAAACTATAGACCCCAAAGTGGGGAGCTCTGGCTGGAACGGTGCCCCAAACCCCGACCCAGAAATCCCTGAATTTTCTTGCTCGTTTTACAACTCTAAACCCTCTAGATTCGAGTGGTTCCTTCCCAAGACACTTAGATTCGACTAGATAACCAAAATATGCAAGAATCTACTCAAAACAACATCAACTTTCATGAATCTAACTCAAGAACTTCTCAAAACTTCAACAGTCAAGATTTAAACGAAACTTTCAACAACATTCATCAAGAACTCATAAGCTCTTCTTTCAAGAACATAATTATGCTAAATCAAATCATGATTGGTGCATGGGTGAACAAACCCAACGCTATGTGATCTCACATACCTCGTAGGGATCAACTCTTGGTGATATCCGCAAGCGATAACTCAAGAACGACTAACTTTGGCTCTTTCTCCTCTTTTTTCCTCTTGCGTTCTTTCTCTAAAAACCCTAGCATGAAATCTTTGAGTTTGTAAACTAACCCAATTCAGTTTAGACCCTAAGTAATTACCAAAAACGAAATAACTTAATTGGGTAGTGAAAAGACCATAATACCCTTCTAAAATCCTGTTTTGACTTTTCTTTTCTAAACATCCCAACTTTAAATAGGCATATCTCCCTCATACGAACTAGAAATTAAGCAAACTTTAGGGTGTTAGAAAGATAATTCAAAGATCTTTCCTACAGTATCTTGTAGCACACCTAACTCATCTTGAGCTACGAGTTATGGTCATTTGAATTTGACCCAAAACTCATACTTCACTTAATTTCATCAAACTTTCCGAATTGATTATTTCCAAAACGGTTTCTTCCAAATTCTAGTTCTTTCTAGTTCTTTCAAATAGCGAGGTGTTACACTAAAAGACACTCGTGATATCTTACCAAAGAAATCATTTTCTTGCTCCACCTCATATCCACATTTTACAAAAAAAATATGTAAAAAAACTCTACAAGCTCAGCCATACCCATAAATATGTTATCACACGTGTAGATTGACCGAAAGCTCCAAGGCTAACCTTCAAAGTGAAGACTAACTTAGACAAGTTCTGAATATTCCATAATTTAAATGTTTTATTCTGGTTCTCATTTGCAGACGTTAGGCCATCAGGATGTCACGATAATGCAAATGAGTAGTCCACATGTCAACATAAAGGAGAAACAACCTTTCTATTCCTTGAGTTAATAAAAAAACCTATCGCGATCAACATGCAAAAAAAACACCCTAAATCTCCATCTCAAACATCATTCAGTTGAAGTGCAACATGTCCCATCAACAAGGAGATGACGTCGATTACGTAGCAAATTAATATGAAATGAAGAACTAGATGAATTAATTGATTAGTTCCAATGCGTAGACTTGGGTGGCTTTGATTCAGATGTAGATGCGTTGCAAGGCATAGACTTGGATGACTTTGATTTGGATATAGATGAGTTTCTATGCATAGACTTAGGTGACTTTGATTCATATATAGATGAGTATGACTACATGAATAAAAGAATGCAAGATATTTAAGTTGTTGAGGTAAGGAATGGCAAAGGTATTCAAGGGATCCCCAAGGAAAGGCATACCAAAACCAGCGAGACAACTAGGCAAAAAAGACAACAACGCTATCAAAAATATGAAAATATTCCTCAATCTGGTGAGATATCAAAAAAGGAGTGCAAATCCATAAAGAAAGACGATTATTACTATGATTTTAGATCGAATGCAAAATCTATTACATCAATGTTTTCTTACCATAGCTGAGAAGTTTTGTGTGGGCACCTTTTGAGCATTATGTATACCACCATTGACTGGTGCAATAACTGAAATTCTCAATTTTTTCACGAGATGTAGCACCATTGGAGAATCATCCTGAAAGCCTTTTAAAGGGATTTAAGGAGACATAAGTAAGCACTCTTGCTGTGAAAGATAAGTTGTTTTTTACTAGTGGATTACATGGAGAACTTATTGATGAGTCCTAGATTTGGACTAATTTAGGGCTTTATTTGTATAGATTTAGTGTCCTCAAATGCTTATTTTGTGCCAGTAATTAATGTAAAATCCTTGATTTCCAGGTATTTGGATTGAGGAACAAAGCAAGGACACTAATTTGTAAAAAAGAATGAAGCGAGCTGAAAGAAAGAAGAAAAAATAGCATGGTGATCGCCAAGACCATTTGGCGAGTCGCCGAGTGGCCAGTTGACCGCCTAAAGTTCTACTGTGCCATGCCCTGAAGAAGAGAATCAAGTTGGCAAGGGAAAGGAGTAGTCAACAGATCACCAAGTGGTTCTGTGATTCAGTGTTAAATCGCCCAAAGTAACAGAACTTGACGATGCTGAAGGCCAAGACAGAAAGGCGATGAAATTGGCTAAAGGTCGCATCGCCGAGTGGATCAGTGAGCCCGACTTACTGCACCGAATGGTCTTTCGCAGCATATTTTTGGTGACTATAAATATATTTTTAAACATTAAGTTTAGTATCATTTTTTATTCTGAACATTCATTAAAGTAATTTTCAGTTTGAACTTTGAGTAGTGAGACAAGTTTTTCCTTAGCTTTGAAGAATTGAAGTTTTTCACTTTTGAGAAATTGGAAGTTGGTCTTTGAGATTCTTTAATTTGGCTCTTTGTAAAGATGAAATTAATCTTACCCATTTGATGGAAAGACAATTTCGTAACGATTTTTATCTTTTTTATGATGTCTAGCTAAAACCCCAATTCTTGGCTGTGATTATGGGCTGATTTAGTTTATGGGTATTGCTAATTGTTAGTCTAAATGTTTATTGGAAGTGAATTTTCAATCAGTAATTGTGGTTTAATTTAAAGAATTGTAGTTGCAAATGCAGTTCTAACTTTGTATTTTTGGCTTGCTCGAGAGAGATGGTTTAAAACCAATATTATTGATTGATGGTCTGTGGGTATTGATATGCTATGGGTTCAGCTCGAGAGAGTGAACCATAAACGCTTTTTCCACACATTTAGCTAGAGAGAGTGAATGGACTAAGGCGTAGGTTGTTCTTATGTTGTATGCTTGTCGATGTTCCAGAGAAATTGACTTGATTCGGGGTAAATTGTTCGAGAGAAAATTTACCTCCTCTATAGTTTAGCTTATTCACTAATTTACAGTTATTTTCTAACAGTTGCAATTACCCATTTGTCTACATTAGCAAATAATCGAATCACATCCCAAGAACCCGTCTCATAATTGTTATTCCGTATTGTTTGTTGTTGCTGTAGTTGATAATTTAAAACCAAAACCCCCTGTTATTTGACATTTGTGTCACCCCCTGATTTGAATTATGTTTTTATTCGTAAATGTCTATTCCTTTGGCTTATTTGAACATATTTGTACTGTTCTATTGAATCTTAAACATGTACCACTCCCTGTGGGATTTGAACCCAACTCATTTAGTTGGGTTATATACTGACTAATGATCGTTGATGCTAAGAATCGGATGAAGTATCTTTGATAGTGTTATTCAATCAAAATGGTGTCGCTGCCGGGGAGTGGTGTTGGTTATGATTCTTTGGTTAAGTTGAATTTTGTTATTTTTAGTCATAGTTGAGTCTACTTATTTTTAGTTTTGGTTTTGGTGTTACTTGTTAAGCAGAGAAATTGAGCATACCTGATAGCAACGGTGACCTAATGGATCACCCTCCTTTGAGATTGATGATTCTTAGGGATGACATTCTAACTTTCAAGCAAATCGAGGGTGAGACCATTTATGAGTTGTGGCAAAGATTTAAAGCCCTATTGCAACAGTTCCCAACTCATGGAATTTCAGAAAAGATGCTTCTGGAATGCTTCTACAGAGGTCTTGGTCCCATAAAAAGAATAGTACCTGACCAACTCTCTTCGGGTTGTTTGATACGACCACCCTATGAAACAGCAGCCCAACTCTTTGATTGTGTGGCCAAAACCAACAAGGAGACAGAGAAGGACCAAGAATTGGCCACATTGTTGGGTTAGTTGGATTTCTTGGCCAAAAAGGTCGAGGAACTGTAAATAATGTACCAAAGAGAAGATAGGTACATTACCCCTCACGAGTGTCGATGGACAAATGAGCATGATGGTGGGAAAATAGAAGAGGTTCTCTTACTCATTCATCACAAAGTCGAAGAACACGACAAGTTGTTGAGAGAGATAAGAGAGAATGTCTCAATGCTAAATCAGATGACAACCTCTCACTCCATGTTCATTCAGCTACTAGAGTCCCAAATGAGTCAAGTGTTGTCTTGCCTCTACCCACATCATGAAAGAGGGTTGCCTAGTGACACTAAGGCGAATGAAAATTAAGTGGGGACTTGCATCCTGCCATGACGTTAACTGAGGCGCTTCTTCGGAGGCAACTCAAGATTTTACCTCTTTCTTTTTGTCTTAGAAATAATCGTGTGATGCTTTTGCAGGATAAACTGTGGATTGTGATTGAAAAGTGGTATTTGGTGAGACAAAATTCCAGTCGGTGATTTGCCGAAGAAGTTGGCGACTCTAACTTGGACCACCATTGGACTCATCGAATTTTGTTATTGGAGTTTGTAAAGGTAGGTGAGCCGAGGAGCAAATTGGCGAACCAACGACCAAGTCAGCGATCTCGACTTTGTCCGTCGTTTGGACTCCCACATTAACTAGATGTCCTGTAAAGCTCGGTGAGGTAAGTGCCCACTCAGTTTGTCGCCAAGTGGGTCGGCGAGTAAGACTAATGTCGCCAAATGGGAGAGAACTGGATGGTTTTAAAGGCCAAAAGTTCAAAATCTTTCACATTCCCTCACTTTTCAACTTTCCAAACTCACACCCGCCTTATATTTTCCCATTTTTTTGCATTATTTCCATTTCTTAGTCGTTGATTGTGTGTTCGGAGTTTGATTCTTTGCCGCCTAGCTTTTCAAATTTCCTATTTGGCATAAAAGATTGGTTTTCCGAACCCCGAATCATATTTTGTAATTTTACTCATTTGCAATTATTCTTATCTTATGGAGGACTACGCCAAACTTTACATTAATGAGATAGTTAGGTTGCATGGGGTTCGTTTGTCTATCACCTCAGATGGTCCTCAGTTTACCTCTCATTTCTGGAAGTCATTTCAGAAAGGTCTTGGTACATAGGTTAATCTTAGCACAACATTTCATTTGCAGATGGATGAGCAGGAGGAGCGAACCATTCAGACCTTGAAGGACATAATGAGAGCTTGTGTGATCGATAACAAGGGTAGTTGGAATGATCACCTTCCTCTTATTGAGTTCGCCTACAATAATAGCTATCGTTCCAACATTCAGATGGCCCCTTATGAGGCATTGTATGGGCGTAGATGTAGATCTCCATTTGGTTGGTTTGAAGTAGGTGAAGTAGCCTTGATAGGGCCATATTCAGTTCATGATGCTATGGAGAAAGTACAAATCATTAGAGATAGACTTAAGACAGCCCAGAATCGCCAGAAGTCCTATGCAGATTTGAGGATAAGGGAATTAGATTTCCAAGCTGCTGATTGCATTTTCGTGAAAGTGTCACCTATCAAAGGGGTGATGAGATTCGTCAAGAAATGGAAGCTCAGTCCTAGATATGTATGCCCTTACAAAATCTTGGAAAGGGTTGGTAAAATGTCTTATGAGTTAGATTTGCCAACAGAACTAGCAGCAGTGCATCCGATTTTTCACATTTCATTGCTGAAGAAGTGTGGGTGATCCAACATATATTGTACCCTTGAAAGTGTGGATGTGAAGGATAGTCTCACTTATAAAGTGGTACCAGTTAAAATCATTGATCGTCAGGTTGGAGGGTTGAGAAACAAAGAAGTCGCTTTAGTTAAGGTTTTGTGGAGGAGTCAGTCCGTAGAGGGAGCTAATTGGGAAGCAGAAGCAACAATGAAGGCCAAGTATCCTCACCTATTTCCTTCTGATTCCATTCCAGCCTGTGGTAATAGTTCTTCTTCAATTTTTTTTTTAGTCATTCATGCACAGTTTCAGTCTTAGTATCATATTTCTTCAGTTTGTACTTGCATTTTCAGCGTATTTACATGTTGTTGGAACTCAGTCAGTAAGAAATCAGATTCCAGTATTTAGTGGTAAGGTTTTCAGCTCTTACCCTCCTTTATTAGCTAGTTTAGTCTTCATTCGAGGACGAATGTTCCCAAGTGGGAGATATTGTAACACCTCAGAAAATAGACCTAGAAATAATTTCAGAAAATCACCTGAACCAGTGAACCACGGTAGGTTCACAGACTGTGATAGGGTCCATGGTCCGTTGACCTGCCAGTGGTGGAGATATAGACTCTACTACGCCCAGAGGTCAGACCACGGGACCCACAGGCTGTGGTCTTGATGACGGACCATGGTGGCGACCGTAGAAGCTTAGCCAGTATGCCACCAATCCTAGCCTTTAGACCCCCATGCCTAAGTGAGGACCATGGGGACCTTCACGGTCTGTGCGAGTGTCCGTGAACTTGAGCCACCATACCTTAGCTCAAGTGAGAACCATGGGGACCTTCACAGTCTGTGGTCCTCAACATGGTCTGTGGTAAAGGCTCATAGATAGGACCCCCTGGGCCAACAGCTACTGGACCAAGACCACGACCAGCTCCACGGTCCGTGGAAGTGGCCGTGGTCAACCCCGTCAGATTTTTAAGTAGGGTCGTTTTGGTCTTTTCCCCTATACGTTGGCTACCTAAACTACGTCATTTAACCTCTAAACTACGTGGTTTTGATCAGTTTTTGCCTAGTAAACAAATTAGAACTTACTATAGTCAAATCCTTCACCTAGAAATCGATCAAATTAGAGAAAAAGATGAGAAATAATCTAGCAGTCCCTGTTCAAGAATGCAGTAGGTTTTTATCAATTATGGCCCCGAAATCGAAAGATTTCTTAGTGAATTTCGTCACAAGGTTTGTGGGATTTGACTAGTGAGTTCTTTTTACCCATTAGGTCCCTAGATTTCAGTCAGAATCTTGATTGTCTTAATATTATCTAGACCTTGGGTTTCTTGAATGTTAGAATTGTTCGGTTTTATGAACTTGAGGCAGGGTTCGATATTAGTCAAATAATACGATTTCAGGTTCACCAAGCTCTCCAGTTATGTTCCACATATGGTTGTCGATTCAAGAGCACAAATGAGCAGGTTCTTGTTTGGAGTATCTTATTTGGTGAAGACCAAGTGCAAGAGTCACATGTTATTGGGAGATATGGATATCTCCATACTAATTAGTCATGCTCAACAGGTTGATGGAGATAATCTTAGGGAAATGGCCAAGGATACAAAAAGGGTTAGGATGTCATAGTCTCTAAGAAAGTCACCTCAACAGACCTTGTAGAGTTAGAAATGGTTGATTTCGATATTATTCTAGGCATGGATTGGTTACACTCCTGCTATGCCTTAGTCAATTATAAAACTAGGATCGTTTAGTTTCATTTTCCAAACGAGGCCAGTCTTAGAGTGGAAGGGTAGTAGCTCTATGCCTATTCATTGATTTATCTCTTACCTTAAGGTTAGGAAAATGATTTTTAAAGGGTATATCTATCACCTTATTCGGGTTAAAGATTCAAACTCTGAAACCCCAACTCTTGAGTCAGTCCCTTTCATAAATGATTAACTAGAAGTCTTTCAAAATATCTACCTTGAGTCCCTCCGGAAAGGGAAATTGACTTCGCAATAGATCTTTCTCCAAGTACCAACCATATTTCGATTCTTCCTTATAGAATGGCTCCAACTAAGCTAAAAGATTTGGAAGAACAATTGAAATTCCCTCAAGATAAGAGCTTTATCAAGCTCAATATCTCTCCATGGGGTGCTCCAATGTTGTTCGTGAAGAAGAAAGATGATTCTCTTATAATGTGCATTAACTACTGTCAGTTGAATAAAGTCACAATCAAGAATAAATATCCTTTCACCAAGATTGATGAACTTCAGTGTGCTAGTTGTTTTTATAAGGTAGACCTCAGATCCAGATATCATCAGTTCAGAGTCAGAGATAGTGATATCCTGAAGACAGCCTTCACGACGCGATATGGTCACTATGAATTAGTAGTTATGTCTTTTGGACTAATAAATGATCCTCCAGCTTTCATGGACTTAATGAACAGGGTTTTCAAACAGTATTTGGACTTATTTGTCATTGTTTGTATTGATGATATCCTCATTTATTCTTGAAGTGAGGAAGAGCATGCGACTCATCTGAGAGTTGTTTTGCAAACCCTCAAGGATTGCCAGCTATTCGCTAAGTTCAGCAAATGTGAATTCTGGTAAGAGTCAGTCGCTTTCCTTGGTCATGCGGTATCCAACAAAGTGATTTGAGTGGATTCTCAGAAAATTGAGACAATACAACACTAGCCCAGACCTACCTATCCAATATATTAGAAATTTCTTAGGTTTTGACCTGTTACTATAAAAGGTTTGTTAAAGGATTTTTATCCATAGCTTCCCCATTGACGTAGTTAACTCAGAAAAAGATCAAGTTTCACTAGTCAGATAATTGTGAGAAAAACTTCTTAGAACTGAAGACCAGGTTCACTACAGCTCTGGTCTTGACTCTACCAGAGGGTTCAAATGGTTATGAGGTTTATTGTGATACATCTAGGGTGAGCCTAGGTTGTGTATTAATTCACCAAGGTAAGGTCATAGGCTATGCTTCTAGGCTGCTTAAGGTCCATGAGAAGAACTACCTGACTCATGACCTCGAGCTTGGAGCCGTAGTGTTTGCCCTAATTATTTGGAGACATTACTTGTATAGTGTTCATGTTAATATGTTCAAAGATCATAACAGCTTCCAGTATATATTCACCTAGAAAGAATTAAATCTTCATCAGAAGAATTGGCTTGAATTTCTCAAAGACTATGACATGAATGTGCTTTACCATCCCGGTAAGGCCAATGTAGTTGTTGATGCTCTCACCAGACTATCTATTAGTAGTGTAACACATGTAGAGGAAGAAAATAAAGTGTTAGACAAAGATGTTCACTAGCTGGCTCACTTAGCATTTTGCCTTACGGGCACGTTAGATGGTGGTGTCATAGTTTAAAATGGATCAGAATCTTCATTTGTATGGGGGGTTAAGGAAAACAAGATAGTTATTCTATACTACTTAAGTTGAAAGGTGTAGTTCATCAGCAAAAGGTTGAGGTTTTCTCCCAAAGGGGAGATGGTGCTTTTTATTACCAGGGTCGCTTATGTCTTCCAAATGTGGGTAAGTTGAGGCAGCATATCCTTACAAAAGCCCATAATTCTAGATAATCCATTCATTTGGGTGCCACTAAGATGTACCGTGATCTATGGGAAATATATTATTGGAACGACATGAAGAGGGACATCTTAGATTTTATGTTTAACCTGCCTAACTGTTAGCATGTTAAAGTAGAACCTTTGACACCAGGAAGTGTGACTCAAAACATTTTCATTCCCACATGGAAGTGGGAAGTGATTAACCTTGACTTCATTACAGGCTTACCTCATACTCGCAGACAACATCACTCTATTTGGGTGATAGTGGATAGAGTTTCTATGTCAGCTCACTTCTTGGTTTTTAAGATCACATACCTCTCATAGAGTTTCCTATAATAGAAACTTCCATTCTAGTATTCAGTTTGCCCCTTGTGAGGCGTTGTCTGGGCATAGATGCAGATCTCCGGTAGGTTTGTTTGAAGTAGGTGAAGCTGCCCTGATTAGGCCAGATTTTGTTCATGAGTCGATGAAGAAAGTTCAACTCTTCAGAGATAGACTAAAGACAACTTAGAGTTGTCAGAAGTCCTATGCAGATTTGAAAAGAAGGGACTTAGAGTTTGAAATCGATGATTGGGTTTTCTTGAAGGTGTCACTTATGAATGAGGTCATGAGATTATGCAAGAAAGGGAAGCTCAGTCCAAGATATGTAGGTTCTTCTAGAATCCTAAAAAGGGTTGGTAATTTTGCTTATGAGTTTGAGTTGCTAGAAGAACTAGGAGCAGTTCATCCAGTCTTTCATATTTCCTTATTAAAGAAGTGTATGGGAGATTCGACATCGATAGTACCTTTAAAGAGTGTGGCTATGAACGATAGCCTCACCTTTGAGGAGATTCAAGTTTAATTTTCTTCACCGCCAGGTCCGTACATTGAGAAATAAAGAAGTCGCTTCAGTGAAGGTCTTGTGGAGGAGTCGGTACATAGAAGGAGCTACATGGGAAGCATAAGAAGCGATGATGGCCATGTATCTTCACCCTTTCCTTCCGATTCCGTTTCAGCTTGAGGTACTAGTTCTTCTCCAGTCTTTTGAATATTCTTGTGTAATTTCAGTCTCACTATCTTGTTCCCTCAGTTATCCTTGCATTTCAGCATCATTGTATGGTTCATGGAACTCAGTTCAGTACGATATCAACTTCTAATACTCAGTTGGTAGGGATTTTAGCTCTTTCCTTCACACTCAGCTTATTTAGCCTTCATTCAAGTACGAATGATCTCAAGGGGGAGATATTATAACACCTCTAAAATCTGACTATGACTGTATAGGAGCAAATATGGGTGAACCATAGAGTAGTCCACATGCCATGTACAGGACCACGACCCATCACCCCATCATAGTACATACTTGGAAAAATGTGGAGGACCGCGGACCCCTTCCACGGGCGGTGGAACTCCACACGGGTCGTTAGGTTGCCTGTCAAATTGACCAGGAGCCACCAAGGCAACTGTGAGGAACCATAGACTATAAGACAGCCTGTGGAACCCTACACGGGCCGTTAAGTGGCCTATGGAAGTCACCCCAAGAACCACCCTCATTCCTGTGAGGAACTAGGGTCGTCTCTACGGCCCGTGGTGCTTCACACTCGTCCGTGAAGTGGACCGTGGAGGGAACATGTCATCCTTCATATTTTTGGTCAACTTCGAATGGTCATATCTTTTAGCACAAAATTACTTAGGTGGCCCATAGCCTATCAAATTAAAGATAATTGAATCGTCTTTCGAACTCTATCGAGTTTTCTGAAATCCAATCTTGAAGTAAAAGTTATGCTCGGTTTAGGGAAGCCCTACCGAGTAGGGCATCTTCACGAGCTGCTAGGTGGGCCTTGGTCATCATGACGGCCCGTGAAGTCTATCTTCAAGCCAGTTCGACAACATTTAAGTAAGGGTTGCATTGTTCTTTTCCCCTAAGTGCTTGGTACTTAAACTAATTCGTTTAATGCTTAAACTACGCTCTTTTACTCGGTCTAAGCCTAATAATCTAGTCATACAATACCCAAAACCCTCATTCTCCAAAAAATCAAGTTAGTGCAAAAAGAAGAGGAAAAAATTCGACGACTTCTCCCAAGAACAAGCGTAAGTGTTCTTCGAAGTTCAGCCCCAAAATCCAAAGGTATACCATTGGGTTCTTAGATGAGGTTAAGGTGCAGACCCTAGGTCAGAAACATTAGGCTCTGATTATCCTTGATTAGGTGGGTCATCCACTAGCGGTTCGTACACCAGATATTAGTGCACAAATTGCTCTTGAAGATATTTCCACTGCGACTTCTTAGTAGTGTTATTAGAGTTTTTAGAAAATCAAACCACCCAGTTTAGAAAATTAAACCACCCCAGATATTGGTGCAAGGAGATGCTTGAGGAAGTGGGTATGGTGAATTCTCGTGGTACTCATTTTCTTTCACTTCAACTTCATGGACGTGCTAAAGAATAGTGTTGGACCTTTTTGAGATCTAGACCAGTTAAATCTCCTCCGACATAGTGGGATGTGTTCTGTAGTGCTTTCCAAGACCGTTTCATTCCTTGGAGAATGGGATAAGAGCGTCAATTGAGGTTTGAGGATTTGAGATACGACATTTTTTGTGACTGAGTATGAGGTCCATTTTTCTGAGATTTCTAGGGATTGTATTTCTATTGTTCTGGATGAGGCAGAGAGAGTTCATAGGTTTTTTAGAGGGTTGATTTTCTCCATCAGATCTTATGTGTTGAGAGCAGCCATAGAGGGGGCATCCTTCTTTCTAATTGTGAGCACCACCAACGAGGCATAGTTGATTGATTTAGGGGAGCTTGGGGAGCCCAAGTTCGCATGTTCTTCTTATTAATTTTCGTGTGTGTCATCTAGAGACGAATACTTGTGTTGAGGTAGTAGCTGATTTTAGCATCATGCATTGGTTCATGCATCTATGCCAACACCTGAGAGTGGGTAGTGAGCTTGAGGATCTTATGCTTTTGGGCCAAGGTGTCCATGAGATCCCATCCGATTCATAAAAATAATTCTCTGTTCTGAGGCCATGTTATACTTGTAATGATCCAAGTCATTTGATATGACCGTATACTCTATAGACTCACTTTGGACACCAACGTTCTTATTCAATTACTTCTACTAGAGATTCAGCGCCTCCAACCATGGGTTAAGCCAAGGTCAACCTGGTAGAGGCAGAAGGACTTTTTGTAAGGTTGCTAAAGCTCCACATATTGGAGGTCGGTGTTCTACTAAAACTGTAGGTGGCTGAGAAGGTGAGTGTTATGATTTTCTAGGAAGGCTTGAGGCTAAGACATTTGACATTATAATTATAAGTATCATCCTAGTTTTCCATCGACCTGCATTTGTATTGTTTGATCTGGGGTTTACTTTCTCGCATATGTCTATCGATTTTTCATCCTAAGTTTGATATGATTTTTGATTGCATGCATGTGCCTATTCATGTTTCTACACTAGTTGGTGAGTCCTTAGTGATGGATTGAGTGAATTGATCTTGTCTTGTATCTTTGGCCGGACTTGATACTTCGGTAGACTTGATCATTTTAGGGATGATAGACTTTCATTTTTTTTGGGTATTGATTGACTCTCCCTACATCATGTTATTTTTTTGTGTTATGCTAAAATCATGAATTTAGCGATGTCGGGCATCATGAGAATTGAATTGACAAGTGCTAGTGTTTCTTACCCTAAAAAATTTATCTCCTTCATTCGAGCTTAGAGATTGGTTGATAGAGGGTGTTTTTCCTATTTGGCTTTCATTCGGGATACTAGTGTGAGCCACCTATCATGGATTATGTGCCCGTAGTTTGATAGTTTTCAGATGTGTTTCCTATTGACCCTTAAGGTGTTTCTCTAGACATAAATCTTGATTTTCCTATTGATATGGATCTAGGCACCAAGCTAATTTCCATTCCTCCCTATCGAATTACTCAAACTAAATTGAAGATATTGAAAGTTTGATTGCAGGATATGTTGAGCAAAGGGGGGGGGGGGGGTTCATTCGCCCAAGTGTTTCTCCATGGAGTGCTCCTGTGTTGTTTGTGAGGAAGAAAATTGGAACCATGAGGATGTGTTTGAATATTAATAGTTGAATAAAGTTAAATTGAAGAGCTAGTATACTATTCCTCATATTGATGATTTTTTTGATCAAATATAGGGTGGATCTATGTTTTATAAGATAGACTTGAAGTCTGACTATCATCACTTGAAGATAAGAGGGTCAGATATACCTAAAACAACTTTTAAGAACTGTTATGGACACTATGAGTTTCTTGTGATGTCTTTCAGTTTGACTAATGCCCCTGCAGCGTTTATGGAGTGATGACCTTGGTGTTCCGACCTTAACAAGATTCCTTTGTCATAGTGTTCATTGACGACATCTTGGTGTACTCCAAGACTAAGGAGAGTCACGATCAACATTTAGGGATCGTACATACGAGATTGAGGAAAGTGAAGATTTATGCCAGGTTCTAAAAGTGTGAGTTTTTGCTTGATTTTGTGGCATTTTTGGGACACGTGGTGTCGAAGGACGGTATCCGAGTAGATCTAGCCAAGATTGAGGGAATTAGGGGTTGGACCATACCTAAGGAAGTGACTGAGATCCAAAGTTTGTTACACTTGCAGGATATTACAGATGATTTTTGAATAGATTCTCAACTATTGCATCTTCTTTGACTAGATTAACTCGGCAGAGTTTGAGATTTAAAGTGATCTAATGAGTGTGAGGAGAGCCTTTAACAATTCAAGACCTTTTTTTACTTCAACTTCTGTTTTGACTTTACCAGGATGGGTGTAGACATCATTATTTATAGCGATGCGCGCTTTTGCAGTCGGATTAGGTTGTGTTCTGATGAAGAAAGATAAGGTATGCTTCTACACAGTTGAAGACTAATGAGAAGAACTACCTTACTCATTATTTAAAATTGACATTCATGGTATTTGTGCTAATGTTATGGTGACATTATCTATATAGGGTTCATTTTGATGTCTTCACGAATTATTGGAGTCTTAAGTACATCTTCAGTCAGATAGATTTTAACTTGAGGCAACGTAGATTGATTGAACTACTAAAGGACTACGACATAACTATCTTGTATCATCTAGGGAAGGCCAATGTGGTGGCCGGTGCTTTAAGTAGGACGACTTGTAGAATGGGGAGTCTTACCGCTAATAGTCTGGAGGAGGCCTATCGACTGGAGATGAATAGAGGTTAGCTAATAGTCTTGTCCAGATACAGATCATTGAGGAGATGGGTGATTTGATTAATTTTATAAGGGCTCATTCTTACTTAGTTGTGTTGAGCTGTGAGTGCCAGTTTGATGACGAGAAGTTGTGTCTCATTCGAGACAAAATGATGAGACGAGAAGCCAAGGAGTTTGTCCTTGATTTTGATGGTGTCATGAGGATTAGTGTCAGGATTTTTATGCCCATGGTGGGAGATTTGACTAGATTTGTTCTTGAGAAGGCCCATTGTTCTAGATATTCCATCCGCCTAAGGTGGCGAAGATGTATCATGACCTGGGCTTGCACTATTGCTGATGTGGAAGAAAGAGGGTTATTGCAGACTTTTTTTGAGGTATTTGACTTATAAACAAGTCAAGTGTGAGAACCAGTGGCCCAGAGGTATATCTCATAGGATGCCTATTCTTACTTAGAAATGGGAACGGATCTAGTGACGTTGTTATGGGACTACCGACCACCGTGGGTGGTAATGACTGCATTTGGGTCGTAGTTGACAGGCTGACCTAGTCTGCCCATTTCATCATGGCTCGAGTTATGTATAAAACAGAGAAGTTAGTCGAGCTTTATATCAATCAATTTTGCCACAACATGAAGTCATTGGTTCAACTATTTCTGATCGAGGTTGTTTGTCCAATACTTCCCATTTGTGGAAAGAATTACAACTTGGCCTTTAGACATATGGTCAGTCTGAGTGGATGATTGATATTATAGAGGACATGATCCAAGCTTGTGTGATCGATTTTGGTGCTAGATTGGATCGGCATTTTCCCTTAGTAGAGTTTGCCTACAACAACATTTATCACTCTAGTATTTAGATGGCCTCATTCAAGCGGTGTATGGTAGGCGGTGAAGATCTATGATCAGATTGCTTGATTCATCTTAGATGGACTGTCTAAATACATAATTTGTTAGAGATGTTATGAAGCAGGTCGGTATGACCCTAGGAAGATTGTTGACAGCCCAGAGTCAAGAGTTCAAGCTCTAGTGTTCATGTACTTATCTGATGAGTGCCATGTACTTTCTCTTCATTCATTTGACTTAAGTCCCGACTTATCTTTTGTAGAGAAGCCTCTAGCCATTTTGGATATTGATAATTCCCAAATCACCCTCCAAAACTAATTAAAAGAGTGAGCGATCATTGTCAGTAAATAACCCAACGAAGAGTTGGGGTCGAATCCCAAAGGGAATGGTGTGTTGTAGAGGATTCCTTATAGAAAAATAAAGATTTTAACTCAGCTCATTTGTAATAGTAAGAACAATTGGGTTGATGGAACCACCAATATAATAGAAATCTTTGGTTATCAATTATCAAAATTGAACTAGAAAATAAACAAAATCAATAGTTAATAAACAATCTAGGGGTGTGAAGATTGGAAGTCAATCTAACACAGGGTTAATTGTGTTTCTCTATAGTGATGAACATTTATAAATAGGTTAAGTCATCTTTAATGACGCTAATTATCTTTTTACCTCAAAAAGTCTATGCATTGAATCTTGATACACCCAAATTACACTTCCCAAAAGTGGTATAAGTAGTCGTTGCCAAATAAAGAACCCAACTTGTAGGTTAGAGTCAATCCAAGAGGAATATGGTTCAGATTTAAAGTTACTCACAATTATCACTTTTTAGTCAAACTATTTTTGAGAAAAGTAAATAGGGGGTTTTGTAACCTAAAGTAACAGATTGTTGATTTAAACGATTAAGTAACAGGTAAACAATATTCACAATTTGAGATATCAATATAACATGGAAAATAGGGTATATGTGTTTCCCACAAGCTCTTAACGCAGTAATCCTAAATACAGTAATCATATCCTAGTGTTTAAATCGCAAGGCTGGTAAGTTATGTATCCCTAAGTGACTAGTATTCATAATAGGAACTTTCACTCGCGACTTGGTAAATCTATGAATGTGTGCTTTACTAACCCTTACCTTTCCCCAGGATAGTTATCTTGTCAATTTAGTTGGGTTTTCACCCTCACTTCAATTGATTAAAGTCAGACTATTAGATAGTAGAAAATTATTTAACTATATCTCTGTTGTCAAATCTTTTTCTCATTCATTACCCCATTGGTAAGGTCAAGTAGGAACGAGGCGAGTTCTAACGTTGCGCACCAGCTAGAAAGACTGCTAAACGAAAAGATTAACAATACATGCATAAATAATATTCAAGAATTATTTAATTATTATTCATACTTTGTTAATTGCTCATGGTTCTCACAACCCTAGTTGTGGATTTAGCTACTCATGCTTGAGAGTTCACAATTCATAATTGAGTTTAGACGGTATGGTGAAGGGGGGGGGATCAATAAAAAAATTTCCTCCACTAGTTGTGATTTCTATACAATGCCTATCATTTTTTGGATTCTGGATGGTGTTGCTAGGAAGTGTTCCAGGTTGGTGTGGATTCACAGTAGTGGACAACTGACTAAACTGTTGTTCAAGTTACTAGATTGACACTGCATGTGCATCAACATTCTGAGTGATTTCAGACAAATCATTACGCCATTGTTTCACATTCTCATCTGTTGCATCAATCCTTTTCATCATTTTTTGCGTGATATCCTCAATGCGAGTCATACTATCACCAGCCTCTCTATTACCACGGGGAACATATGGTCCAACCTTATAATTCATGTTACCATAATTTTTCCAGTTGTAATTGTTGTCACAATTAAAATTTCCATTTCGGACATAATATCCCTCATGGCTGTAGTTACCCTCACGGTTGTAGTTTTCATAATTCCAAACTTGGTTTCCTTGACTTTCGCACCAATTATCTGAATTTGAACCTTGGGCGTTGTTTTGGAAACCCCCCGTCTTATCATTGACCTAATTCGCATCCTCCTCATAGTAGTACTCTTCAACTGGTGGTGGTGGTGGTGAAGGTCTAGTAAGATAATTTACCGCATTCACCTTTTTTGCATTTCCACTCACATGTTTTAAGACCAAACCAAGTTTTGTCCTTATTTGAGCCATCTCTTCACGAATGTCAACATTAGATTGATTTGGTGCAGTTTGGACAACGAACGTGCTCCTACCAGTATTTTCCTTTCTAGTACTCTTTTCTTTATTGTTTTGGGAAATCCTCTCAAGTTTTTCAGCGATCTCCTCAAAAGAGCACTAACCATATGATCCTCCAACAACAGTAGCTAACACAGCTCTTCCATTTCCATCCTGTCATCTATAGAAGTACTCCTTCAATGAAGAATCATCTATGCGGTGATTCAGAACACTCCCCATGAACCCAGTGAACCTTTCCCAAGAACTTCTTACCGACTCTCCAGGTAGTGCTGTGAAGTAATTCAGTTTATCCTGATGATTTAATTTCTTGGACACCGGAAAATACCTTGCTATGAACACCTTATGTAATTGGTCCCATGTATAGATCGAATTGTATGGCAGCTCAGAAAACCACACAGCAGCATCATCGGTTAACGACAGTGGGAATACTCTCAACCCTACGACATCCATATCAAAATTTAGTCGTCCTACAGAACTCTTACAGACACTTGACAGCTTAGCCATGTGAGCGTATGGATCTTTCGAAGCCAAGCCAACAAACAACCATCTCACTGTAAGCATGTGTATAAGACTGCTAGTTACCAAGAATGTATGTCCTGGAGGTAGAGGAGGGAGAAAAATAGGCCCATATGATCCAACTGCATCATAGTCAACCTTGTAGTGATCACGAAACCTTGGTGCTGGCAGATTCTGCACCCTTTCTGCATTTTCGATAAGACGACCACCTTGAACCTGAGTGGGCACATTAACAACTCCAGGAGGTTGAAATCCAATTCCATCTCCTTGAACCTCTCCGATTGGATTATTGTGTACTCCCTGATTAGCCATTTTCCTCAATGTTTTTCTCAATTCAGGATCATAGGGGGTCAAGGGTTCGCCTCGACTCTGTGTACTTGGCATACACTAGAGTTGAAACTTGTAGAAAACGAAAGTAAAACAAAAAAGTAAAATTCAGGAAATACTTGACAAAAGTTCAACAATGTAGTTAGTTAAATCTAAAAGCCTTATTCCTCGGCAACAGCGCCAAAATTTGATACACCCAAATTACACTTTCCAAAAGAAGTATAAGCGGTTGTTGCCAAATAAAGAGCCTATCTTGTAGGTTGAGGTCGATCCCACGAGTAATATGGTTCAGACTTAAGCTTACTCACAATTATCTGACTAGGCCGAAATAGGGTTATATACATTCTCATAATGAGAAGGGGCCATTCGAGCCTTAGTCAAACTATTTCCGAGAAAAGTAAACATGGGGGTTTTGTAAATTAAAGTAATAGATTATTGATTTAAACGATTAAGTAACAAGTAAACAAGATTCACAATTTGAGATATCAATATAAGATGGAAACTAGGGTATATGTGTTCCCCACAAGCTCTTAACGCAGTAATCCTAATAATAGTAATGCTATCCTAGTGTTTAACATGCAAGGCTGGTAAGTTATGTATCCCTAAGTTAATGGTATTCATTATAGGAGCTTTCACTCGCAACTTGGTAAATCTATGATGTGTGCTTAATGAACTCTTACCTTTACCCCATATTAGTCATTGTGTCAATTTAGTTGGGTTTTCACCCTCACTTCAATTGATCAAAGTCGGACTATTAGATAGTAGCAAAACCTTAACTAAATCTCTTTTGTTAAATCTTTTTCTCATTCATTACCCCTTTGGTAAGGTCAAGTAGAAACGAGGCGAGTTCTAACGTTGCACACCCGCTATAAAGACTTTTATATGAAAAGATTAACATTACATGCATAAACACTATTCAAGAATTACTTAATTATTACTCATACTTTTTTTAACTGTGGATGGTTCCCACAATCCTAGTTGTGGATTTAGCCACTCGTGCTTGAGAGTTCACAATTCATAATTGAGTTAAAAGAAATCATGAACTTACAATTAGAATAGATGAAAACCGAAATCTTGAATTGAAAACCAAATTGGAATTGCATAAACCAACTTTTAAATTGCTAAGTGTTTGCGGAATAATTCCAAAAGACCAAAACCATAAGTTTACAATAATGTCTAAGAAAATAAGAAGAAGAAAAAAAACCCTAAAAGCTGTTGATAACTTTATACTTTTATGCCCTCTAATTGATCTCTTCTCCCCTCCCCTAAATAATTATTTCTATGGACTATTTATAGATATAGAAAACCCTAAATAAAATAACTGCATCCAAATCAAATTAGGAATCCAAAACCAAAAGGAATTGGAATTCTTGTACGCGTGAAATACTATAGCCTTTCTTCAATTTTCACTCTTATCTTCCTTTTCTGCCACGTGGCAGTAAATTCCCTTCGCAATTTGCAATATGCACTTTATATATTTATACATTATTACATTCAATTTAATCCATTAAGTTGCGTGCTTGATTTCCTTCTTCAACGTTCCATCTTTAATTCATTTTAGCTCTAAACTTCTTTATTTTTATATTAATTTTATCCTATAAATAAAATACACAATTAGCACAATCCATAAAATTAATGCTCAAAATGAGCAAATATAAATAATAAATGGGAGGAAAATAATGATTAAAAATATATATTTTTAACCTCACATCAAATCTCCTTTCGATCTCATCGATATGTCAATCTAAAACAACCCAATACCTTACTTTATCCTCTCTTTCAAGGATATGGCAACTAGATTCTGACCCATAACCTCTCTCTTTCAACCAAGCTACAAACATCAAACCTAACTTGCTAGTATGTAACTAATTACCCACTCTAATTAATCTCTTTTGAGAATCAACCGATGTAACGACCGGGTTGTGTCGTTATAGAAAAGCCAGCGGGGAAAATTTTTGGGTTGGAAAACATTTTCGTAGTAACTTGGAATTTCCCAACCTAGTCCAGATTTGGACGAAATCAGAGTCATTAAGGTCTAGGGAAATCAGGTAATAATTGGGTGATCTAGTTATGAATTTGATCATATAAGTACATAGATAAGTCATTAAGGAACCCGTACTACTTTATGGAATTGAATTTGGGCGGGTAGAACTCCCAAAATTGATCTTAGCGTGAGCGGGTAGTTTCTGAGTGTTGTTGGTTAAAGGTGTGTTGTGAAATGGGGGTTTTAAATTCTTAAAATAGGTCACTATATCCATGCAAGCTGCTGAGGCGGGATTTCTGCTGCCATGCAGGGTCACTGTAGCTGGGTGGGTGCCGCCGTGGCTTAAAGTCGGAAATAAACCCCAAAAATATTTTAGTTTGCAATTTTCAAACTTGAGAGCTAAGGAACTAACCCATGGGTTTTCTTCACAGTTTTTCACCATTCTTTAGGCTAAAGGTAAGATTTTAACTCTCTGAATCCATTTTTCATTCCGTAGAACATAATTTAGCGGGTAATTATCGATGGGGTGGGAGAGGTTGATCTGGAAATTATGGTGGAAAAAGCCCTAGTTTGACATTGGGATCATGGGTATGATCTAAGGTTGATAGAATTGTTAGTAATCCGGGTAATTAGTGATTGTTTATTGATTTCCATATTGTTATGATTGTTTGTAGACCAAGAGCAAGCGGAACAAATCCAGAATTGGAAGAATGAAGTTTCTTAATGGTTTCAAGCTTGTTTCGAGGTAGGTGATGGTTGTGATTTCATAATTGTGTGATATATGTTTGTTCTTGCTTCATTATAATACATGTATGTATGCGATTGTTGCATTAGTGATCACACTAGTTGTAAATGAGATAGATGAATGATGAATTCCATGAATCATGTCTTGATTGTATGATTATGAGATTATAATTGTGATTGTGATTGTGGCTTGTTGAATGGATCGGGTGTTGCGTTCCGACACACTAACTTGGATCGATTGCCACATTTCGGCATAAATATGGGATCGGTTGTCAAATTCTGGCATAAACATCGGATCGGGTACCACATTTCAGTACGCTAACCTTTTGGGTATCATTTCCATGAGAGGACCAATGAGTTGACATAAATGTGTAACTTGAGAAATGTGAAAATGTACGTTGTTCGTTAAATGATGATGATATTGTATATGTTTGGTGTATGCATTTTATTATTACGTTGTATAACTTATATATATTGCACCTAGTGGGATGGCCGCGAGATCCTACCAATACACTGTGGTTGTGCATGTACTGATACTGCATTTGCTCTTTTTTTGTTGAGTACAAGGCATCTTCAAGCAGCTATTGATAGACCTCATCTAGAAGATAAGTGATCGTCGATCGAATTCAAGGGTGAGCCAGTTCTTCCAGGTTTCCATGAGTTCTCTTTCTGTCTATGTCCTCTTTTCGGACTTGGACTTTCTAGTTAGTTATTAGTTCATTAATTTGGGGTTGTAACCCTTCTTGTTTAGATTTTTGGTTCATTATTAGATTTTTGGTACATTGACTTTCAAGATTAAGGCATTACTTCCACAATGTTAATTTTGTTATTAGACTTTTTCTTGGAGTTTATGGGAACTCTGTTTCTTTCCTTACCATTTAACTTGCTTCCGTAACTTAAATGCTTTAGTATTTTGATTAAGTGGGTTAGCTAATTAGTATAAATGGTTCTTCCACCGAAGGGTTAGTGTGGGTGCTAATCACAATTATCTGGGTCATGACAAAGTTGGTATCAGAACCTAGGTTCGTTGATCTCGTTGTTCCAAAATGAGCCTAGTAGAGTCTTGCTGAACGGTAAGGAGACATCCGTACTTTTCTTCGCGAAGCTATAGGACTTTAGGAAATCTCTTTGTTTTCTCTTGTCTCCTTCGTGCTATAACTTGATTCCAATTTTTATCTATCGATTCGAATTGGTATCAAACCTCTTTCACTCTTCTATCAGCAGATGGTTAACACTAGATTCAATGGAGTCAAGCCTGTAGCTCCTGTCAATGCTCCAGCTGAGGAATCTGCAGCGAGAGGTCGCAGTCGAGGCAGGGGTAGAGGAATAGCTAGGGGTAAAGAATGAGGAAGAGTGGCGCCTACTAGAGATGGGGTACCTGTTGAAAATGCTCCCCAAAATGAGGCCCCTCCCGTGCATCATAAAAGGGATAGAAGAGAATGTTGAGGTTTAAAATGTTGAGGAGGTTTGAAAAGAGGAAGAGGTGTAGCTTGAGCCTACAGGTGTTCCTCTCACAGACCCAATGTTAGCTCAACAAATCATGTCATTCTTGAAAGGGTTGGTTGGTTCTGGAGTGCTTCCTTTGGTTCAAGCAACTCAAGCCCCGCCAGTCCTCCCATTGTTATCACTGTCCCTAAGGTGGGTGGAACTGGAGGTAATGATGCTTTCTTCCATCTTTTATTGGGTCCTGTTATGACTGGTAATGAACATGAGATGTTGACCAAGTTTTTGAAGTTGAAACCGACTGTGTTCCATGGTTCTGAGAGTGAGGATGCATATGAGTTCATCCTAGATTGCTATGAGAGGCTTCATAAGTTGGGAATTGTCCATCAACATAGGGTTGAGTTCGTGACTTTTAAGCTTCAAGGTGAGGCTAAGCAGTAGTGGAGAGCTTATATGGAATGCAAATCTTCAATTTTACCTCCACTTACTTGGACCGAATTTCACGCTCTATTTTTAGAGAAATATGTACCTAGGACTTTGAGAGATCACAGGAAGGATGAGTTCATGGCCTTGGAGCAAGGTGGTATGTCTGTGGGTGCTTATGAGGCCAAGTTTCATGGCTTGTGTAGATATGCTACTCAATTGGTGACTACTGAGGAAGAGAGGATCCGTTTATTTATTAAGGGACTTAATTCTGAGTTGCAGGTATTATCTGTGCATATGACCTCTACAGGGAGGAGCTTTAATGAGGTAAGTTAAGAAAATGGAAAGGGTGAGGTGAGACGGTCAGGCCAAGGCATTGGCTAAAAAACCAAAAATTCAAGCAACTTTCAGGGATCTTACTCCAGAGGCTCAGGGAGGCCAACAGTTGCAGCCAGGCCAATTCAGTCTGCCATTCCCGCCTCTATATGTAATTACTCAGGAACTCCACCTCATAATTTTATTCAGGATAGCCAGGGAGTCGCTCCTTCGACGGGCGGCAGATCATCTTTTGATCGTACTTGCTATAATTGTAAAGAACCTGGGTATATGATAAGAGATTGTTCCCACTCACAAGGGTTGGATTCCGTGCAGCAGCCATCTAGAGCAGTGGTACCCTCGAGGAATGGTAATAATGGTTGAGGGCATCCACAAGGTAGGCGAGGAGGAAATCAGCCAGGCCATAGTGGTAGAGGAAATGGTAATGCAGGTAGAGGTACAATGCAGCTAGGTAGAGAAGTAGCCCGTTATGATGATAAAGCTCAGTGTTACACTTTTTCGGGCAAAAATGAGGCAGAGACGTCTGACACCGTAATCACATGTACTATTCTTATCTGTGACCGGATGGCTAATGTGTTATTTGATCGGAGTTCTACTTATTCTTATGTGTCCATCCGATTTGCCGTAACATTTGATATAATTTGTGATATACCTGATTCCCCCATCCATGTTTCTACCATAGTTGGAAAGTCTGTCATAGTCACTCATGTCTATCGTGCTTGTCCTATTTTGTTTATGGGTTTTCAGACTTGGGCTAATTTGGTGATTTTGGATATGACTGACTTTGATATAATCTTAGGAATGACTTGGTTGTCCCCCTATTATGTTGTGCTTAATTGTAACACTAAGTCTGTAACTCTAGAAATTCCAGGAAGGGAAAAGTTAGAGTGGGAAGGGGTGTACAAGCCTAAGCAAGTTAGGATCATATCCTCCATTTGGCTAGGAAACTGGTGGGGCAGGATTGTTTGGCTTATTTGGCTCATATACGGGATATTGAGGTTGACTCTCCATCTATTGAGTCTATTCCTGTGGTGTCAGAATTTAGAGAAGTGTTTCCTAATGATTTGCCTGGTATGCCTTCGGATAGAGATATAGATTTCTGCATTGATTTAGAACTTGGAACTCGTCCCATTTCTATCCCTCCATATTGCATTGCTCCAGCAGAATTAAGAGAGCTTAAGGCTCAAATCAAAGAACTTCTTGATAAGGGATTTATACGTCCTACTTCTTCCTCATGGGGTGCTCTATATTTGTTTGTTAAGAAAAAGGATGGTAGTATGAGAATGCGTATAGATTATCGGCAATTGAATAGGGTCACCATTCGAAATAAGTATCCCTTGCCTCGAATAGATGATCTTTTTGACCAATTGCAAGGTGCATCAGTTTTCTCCAAGATTGATCTAAGGTCTGGCTACCATCAATTGAAAATTAGGCCGAAGGATGTGCCCAATATGGCATTTAGAACCCGCTATGGGCATTGTGAGTTTCTAGTTATGTCTTTTGGTTTGACTAATGCGTCCGCCACATTTTTGACTTTGATTAATGGGGAGTTCAAGCCATTTATTAATTCATTCATCATAGTCTTTATTGATGATATTTTGGTCTATTCGAAAAGTGATGAAGAGCATGCCAACCATCTTCGTATTGTTCTGGGAGTTCTTGGGAAACAAAGGTTGTATGATAAATTCTCTAAGTGTGAATTTTTGTTGACCTCGGTTGCATTTCTAGGGCATGTAGTTTCAAAAGAAGGGATAATGGTAGATCCCCAATAGATTAAAGCGGTTAAAAATTTGGTTCGGCCTAGCTCTCTGACGGAAGTTAGGAGTTTTGTGGGGCTCGCTAGCTACTCTCGTAGATTTGTGAAAAACTTTGCTTCTTTTGCCACTTACTTGAAAATTTTGATCAAAAAAGAGATACCATTTGAATGGACTAAAAAATTTGAGGATAGCTTTCAAAAGCTCAAGACTCTCTTAACCACAACACCTATCCTAGCATTACTAGTGGAAGGTAAATATTTTATTGTTTAATGTGATGCTTCACATTCTGGTTTGGGTGTTATGTTGATGCATTATAAGAATGTTTAGCTTATGCCTCGTGTCAATTGAAGGTGCATGAGAGGAATTATCCAACACATGATTTGGAGTTGGCAGCGGTTGAATTTACCCTTACGATCTGGCGGCATTATATCTATGGTGTTAAGTGTGAGTTGTTTACTGATCATCCTAGTTTGCAACATGTGTTTACTCAAAAGGATCTGAATTTGAGACAGTGAAGATGGATGTAGTCACTTAAAGATTATGATATCACCATTCAATACCATACAGGTAAGGTTAATGTAGTGGCAGACGCTTTGAGTTGGAAGGCGTTGAGTATGGGTAGTTTAGCTTGCTTGAGTGTAAATAAGCGACCTTTGGCTAAGGAAATTCAGACCTTGGAGCCTAAATTCATGAAATTGGGCATCTCAGAAAAAGGTAGGGTGTTAGCTAGCATTGAAGTAAGGGCCACATTTATGGAAGAGATCAAGGCCAAGCAATTAAAGGATGAAAATTTGAATACACTCAAGAAGAAGATTGTGATTGGTAAGGCACAAGAGACCACTCTTGATGCTGAAGGTGTGCTCAATTTTAAAGGAAGAATTTGTGTTCCTCGAGTTGATGACTTGATTCAGAAATTTTTGATAGAATTTTGTGGTTCGCGATATTCCATTCATCCGGGTGTAACCAAGATGTACCGAGATTTGGAGCAAATTTATTGGTGGTCGGGAATTAAGAAGGATATAGCACAGTTTGTGGCTAAGTGTCAATATTGCCAACGAGTAAAATATGAGCACCAAAGGCCTGCAGGTTTGTTACAAAGAATGCCAATTCCGGAATGGAAGTGTGTAACAACTCGGAAAATTTGAGTTTGGTGTTTCGTTTTAGGTTGTATATTGACTTCCCGTGCTTAGAATGCGGGTTTTAATGGTTGAACGTCAAGGCACGTCTTACACCCCATATGCTTATAGGCTAACCTAAGTCTTGGTATATTGGGTTAACAAACCTAGGAAGCGGGCAAGGGCCTAAACTATAAAGGAAGGATGAAGAAGAACTTGATTCTCTTTGGATAGAATGGCGATTGGCAGCATGGTCACCCAAGCCACTTGGCGATGCACCAAAGTGTACTTGGGTCACCTAGTAGGCTGTCCCTCCTAGCCTAGGTACTGGACAAAAGGGGGAACTAAGCCTTAGCTTGCCAACCATCTTGGCGAGTCGCCCATTGTTCCCTCAAGATCGCCTAGTGAGCTGCCCATTTTTGGAGCTCACTGGAAATTTGGGCGAGCCAAGGGTTCACTTGGCGAATCGCCTAGTCCCCTTGGCGAGCCAAGAGGGTCCATTGGTGAGCAAGGTCGTGAAGGGGGTTAAGGGGTGGCAAGATAGTCTACTGGTCAAGGTCCAAGGGCATCACAACGGTCCGTGAAGCCCCACATAGATCGTGAAGTCGTCCATGAAGGGTTTTCATTTGACTTAGAGTGTAGGGTCAACTTCAAATAATGACACCTCTTAGATCAAAACGAATTAGGTGGTCCATTACCTATTCAATTAAAGGTCTCTGAGTCCTCTTTCCAACGCCACCGAGTTTACCCAATTCCGATCTCGGAGTAAAATGTTATGCCCGAAATAGTGAAGCACTGTCGGGCTGGAAAAATAGGCGAGCCAAGGGCCATCAGGCGAGTCACCTAGTGTCCTTGTTGAGCCATGAGGTTCAAAGGGTGACCTTAGACAGGTTTGGTGCAAAATTTTAAGTTTAAACTTTGTGGGTCCTTAGTTCTTTTCCAAAGTTGAGACCTTATTATTTTATTCCTTTCCAAACAATTATATAACATTTTTAAACTTGAAATTCCTTCAATTAAGTCACTTTTCAAGAAAACCCGAATCAAATCAAAAGAGCTTCTCCTTTCCAATATTTCTCTCTCTAAACTCAAGGAAGAAGAAGAAGAAGCCATTGGAGCTAGGGTTTGTAGATTCTCAAGGTTCTTCCCCAAATTTCTTGGAGATTCTTATTTGAGGTATGGATGCTTTTCATTCTTGGTTAGCTATCACCAAGGAGCCCCTTCAACTATGTCTTCAAATTCCCCAAATCTAAGGTTTTCAAATCTAGTCATGGGTCTTCTTCCAAAACGAATTCCACTATTTAATTATAGGTTATTATGATTGTTTAAGCTTATTTATGGTTGTATTAATGGAGTATATATGGATTTTGATAAAAATATCCCTTGGACCCATGATTTCCCCTTCTTCCCAAATTGTGAACTAGGGTATGGCTTGATTGATGATGAAAGCTTGACAATGGATTATGTTTACATTGAATTATGTTTGTTATTGATGATTCTAACTTGAATTACAAAGAATCCATAAGTTTTCCCCAATCCTAGCATTGGCTGTTTTCTACACTATGACTGTTGTTAGACGTTGACTCATTTGATTGAATGGGAGTTGATTATGATGTAATTACATGATCTAGGTATGAATCTACCTATATTCTTGATTAACCTAAGATTTTAGGGTTATATCATGAAAGAGGCAAATTGAGGGTTAGATGTGAACCTTTAAAATTGATGAACTTCTTAGTGAATTGCCTTAGATTAGATCACCTAGACATGAATTGCTTGTAAGTAAATCTTGTAGACATGAACTAACTTGATTAGGGCTTATATGAATGATCATGTTTGTGTAGTGTTGGGATTGAGTTTATATGTTCCTATATGACTATAATTGATCAAGAATGAAGCATGTGGTTAGGATACCTTGAGAACTAGGATTACCTAATAATCATGTGAGGCATTGCTTGAGAGTAAGACTTGTAATATGAAGGTGACTCCTAGGGCTTAAAGGCAAAGAGATGAAATGAATAAGTTAAAAGGTGCTAAGGCTCCAAGAAGGAAGCCATTATGTATGTTGATTTGTGTATAGACCTATTATGAGAAGACTTTATCTACATGACCTCTAACATGAGCGAATGAGTTTATGCATGAAATGAATGTATTATTTGAGTCATGGTTGTATCTATGTTATATATTTTGAATGCTAGATGTGTTGATTCAATATGACTTTTAAATGCAATGTTTGTTTTATTATGTGTGAATGTGGTATTATGTTCATGTTTATGAACAATTGAGAAGGAAGTATCTATGATGATAATGTATCTATGGTGTTGATTGAAAGGTTAGTCCTCATATGCACCTTTACATACTATTATGCATGAAATGTACATGACCATGTTGATCCACTTGAAAGATGGTGGTGTTTGGTTATTGTGTATATTTTGTTATTGATGCAAGATCCTTCTTTCCTATACCCCTATACATGGCTATGTATGATATGTTATGACTATGGTCGTATTGTTGTGTTGAATGAAAGGCTAATTCTCATGAAAATACTATGAATGATAATGTGAAAGGTGTACTCACTTATTGATGGTTCTAAAGTGAAAGGATATTCTCACTTAATGAATATTTGAGCTATTATGATGAATGTTGGTTTGAGTGGCTAGTGCATTCTCTTATGACCATGAACTTAAGTAAAAGACTTAAAGTAACTTTTAAAGGGAATTATGATTAGCACCGAGTGAATATGAATATGAGATGGGTTCCTTCATGTTAGTAGATGGGTTCACATTACGGTGTCTCATGAGATGGAAACCCGCACGTTAGTACTATAAGGTTTCTAGGAGAAATCTCCATATCCCTTAACTATGTGCCCACATAAGTCTTAGCTAGTGGATCTACCTAAAAGCTAATATGTTCGTTCAACCTAAGGTAAGTAGGATACCCTCTTTTCAGTGTGAGGGTAGAACACCGGATTCCATGTAGCTCACATGGTCTATGCCGGTTAAGGCTAACTGTTCCTAAATGATAAGAATATGAATTATGATAAGAATATGGGCATGTTCTATGTCTCCTCAAGAGGTTGTACTTAATATGAATAGGGGTATGAGACTTCCTTCGTAAAATACATAAGTAGGCTTTGAGAGTGGGCATGGTATGTCTCTTTTATGATATGATGATTATGAGTTGAATGGATGCTTTATATGAATTATGAATATGACTTTGAACTATGCTTATGATTCCTTAATGAGCTTTACTTAGTGTGAGTGGGGGTATGGGACTTCACTTGTACATTGCACAAGTAGACTTATGAAGGGGTTGTGGGGTAGGTTCTCTTATGTTATGATGTTATGACGACTTATGAATTATGTATGAAGGTATGTATGAATGTTAAGGTTTGACTTCAATTGTCACAACTTATGAACATGAATGACTCCTTACTTAGTATGTTAGTTATGACTATGGTAAAGTAAGACATGTATGTTGATGGTAGTCTAAAAGTGAGATTTACTGTAGATAGGATTATGGGATCCTGGCTATGAATTGCACAAGTTTAGCTTAAGGTTGCTCATGTGATAGTCCTATTTTGTTGATATGATCTTTTTATGTACTTATGTATGTGAACTATGTCTTGTGAAGATTGGAGTATGCATTATGTTGTGTTGAAGACTATGCTTGTAATTGCGACTATATTCTATATGTTATGATGAATTGTGCATGACTTGTCTTATAGCTACATTCTCCAACTATTTCAAAGATGATATTCAAAAGTGGCATGAAGCATGGTTTTAAACTAAATGTCCCTTTTAATGCATGTTTTAAAGATTTTCTTGCATGGCTTCCATACTTAGTACATTTTGTGCTAACTCATATTTCTATATTTTCTATAAGTGTAGGCTTCGGAGATATTGGATTCCATCCTCGTGGCTAGGACCTTTGTCGATCAACAAGAAGAAGATTGGTGAGTCCTCATTATATTCGAGGGCTCAACCACATGTCCTTTATTGCCTTTACTTTTATGTCTTTAGATTTATATAAGGGTCGTGTCCCTAATATTGTATTAAAGAGTTTTAATTCTAATGTTATAGATGGTTTGAGACATAGTGTCATAGCAACTCTCTCATTTTATAAAATATTCTATTGTCAAGGAAAATTTAAAATTTTCTGCTATTTTCATATGCTTTAATATTCATGATATGCTAAGGGCTTGTATAAGACCCCTTCGGGGTCAAGTATGTCGTGTTACGACTATGGGGTGCTCTCAGGTCGTGACAAACTTGGTATCAGAGCATAAGGTGCTGGAATGGTCTTAGGATGTCTCAAACCATGTCTAGTAGAGTCTTGCTCATCGGTGTGAGTCGCGACATATCTATGAGCGAGAGTCTATAGGACGTTAGGAAACTTCACTTCTTGATTCTATAGTCGTGCCATATATCTATAAGCTCTCTCTCTTATCCCTTATCCGATGGTCTTTAGGATGTGACTATTAGAAGGGTTTATCCTACAAGAGTAGGGAGAAAGGTTGGTTGTGATGCCAACTATGGCTATGTGACTTGAGAGATTTGAGATAATAGATTGTGATGGTGTCTTTAGTGTGAAAGATGTTTCATTGTTGCCTTTATGTTATAAAAGAGGTTTAAAGGAATTAAGTAGGCCTACTCCCAAGGGGGAGATAGTGTACCTACCTAGAAAGGTGATTGTGAGGTACATTTAATGTTGGGAGAACCCAGCTTAGTCATGATGAGTTTCGAGGTATGTTGATAGATTGGTGGAATAGTGGTTCTTAAGTGGTGCCTAGAGATGTTGAGTGAGTAGATTCCTTTAAAAGAGGATGTAAGTGTAATTCTCCATGGTTTAGAATCATCTTATGTAATGAGTGTGAAGGTTTAGTTCTGACTTGCTTCGACCTTAGAATTGAAGGAAGTGATGATGTAAGGAATTTTTGTAGGCTTACCTCCAAGTGGGGGATAATGTGCTTAGATGGTAAGATCATTGACTGTCCTTGATGTTTATGAATTAGGCTTTCTTGATAATCTCACTGTAAGAGGTGTAGTGAGTTTGAGGAGTTTAGTCCCGGTTTGGTACGCTCATATGAGTTTCGAGGTGTGTTGATAGAGTGGTGGAATAGTGGTTCTTATGTGATGCCTAGAGATATTGAGTAAGTACATTCCTTTAAAGGAGGATGTAAGTGTAATTCTCCATGGTTTAGAATCATCTTGTGTAATGAGTGTGAAGGTTTAGTTATGACTTGCTCTGACCTTAGAATTGAAGGAAGTGATGATGTAAGGAGTTTATGTAGGCTTACATCCAAGTGGGGGATAATGTGCTTAGATGGTAAGGTCATTGAGTGTCCTTGATGTTTATGAATTAGGCTTTCTTGATAATCTCACTATAAGAGGTGTAGTGAGTTTAAGGAGTTTAGTCCTGGTTTAGTACGCTCATATGAGACATTGAGTGGTGCTGGTAAGGTTGCTTGTGAGCAAGAGTGCTTAAATGAGAACCTCTCTAAATTAGAAGTACCAATTGGGATCTTAGACTGGCAGGTTGAGAAATAGAAAAGAAAGGAAGTGCTTCCATGGAAATGTTGAGGAGTGGTTTTTTTGTAAGGGTTGTAGTTGAGGGTGCTTATTTGGGAGGCTAAGGGCCAATGACATGTCCCTATATCCTTATGTTCCCTTCTATTACTCCTCTAGCTTGAGATGATAAGTTCACATTGACTAATTTTATGATTTGGAGTCTTTGATGATATATGTGTCCTATGGTTCCCTTGTCCCTTAGAGTTACTCTTGTTAACCTTGGTAGGGTTTGGATGCATGGTTATTAGACCTCTGTTAGTTCTAGAGCCCGGTAAGGTTGTAATGAGCCTTGGTAATGGTTGAGTTTGTTAGAAAGGAGTAGTGTTTGAGGTTTTAGTATAAAGGGGCTTACTCCCAAGGGGGAGTTCATGTGCTTGAGTAGCAACATTGATTGAGAGTCCCGATATCCTCATCCCTTTGTTCTATTCCTATTCAAGCTTGAGACCAAGAGTTCCTTGTGGCTTGTTTCATGTTTTGGAGTCATGTGTGATTTATCTGTTTTCATGATTTCCTTATGATTATGCATGTTCTTGATGGAATTCATGATTTATGAGAAAATGAGTTTTCATGATTTTTATGTTCCTCATGTGTTGTACATATTAGTATGGTGATGGCTCATTTGACTTCATCAGATGGTTTGATGAACATGCTTTGTTATGCTTTTGACGAAAGGGCATATTGGCTCCATATTGTTGTGATTGAGCTTGCTTTAGTTGGGAAAAGATAGTTCCTCCTATGATTATGTGATTGGTGATGTTTGGAAGTGTTGGTATAGGCTCACTTTTAGGGGGGGATGGTGTGCCTAGTTAACATTGTTGTTATGTGCTTATATGTTGCCATGACTTCTTTAGGTGATGCATATTCATGGAAACTAGGGTTTTGAAAGAAAATGAGTTTATGTGCATTGTTTCCCTCATGTTGTAGTGCATTGAGTAGGAATTGCCTATTGAACTTCATGAGAAGGTTATATGAGCATGTTTTAGTTAGGAGTAGAGAATTCCTCCTTGAATGAAATGCTTTTATGATTGCATATGAGCTCCATTAGGTATGTTGAGCATGTTATGACTAGGAGAAGGTAGATCCTCCTATGAACATGAGATAGGTTGCATATCATGCATAATGAGTTTGTAGATGTAGTTCCTACTTCCTTGTATTGCATTGCTCATGATTGAATTGGAGTTGATGTTACCTCATTTGAATAAGTGCTCATTGTGAATAGTGAATCTTGAGTTGTGCATTAATGATGATTCGTGCATGATGGACTGCTAGTCTTGAGTCTTTATTTTCATTAAGTGTTTAAAGTGTCATTCGAGGACGAATGTTTCTAAGGGGGAGATAATGTAACAACCCGGAAAATTAGTAAGACCAAGCTAGAGTCTAATGGAAACTAATAGGTGAAACTAGAGCCTAACGTGGGAGCTTTTAGGTTTGGTGGTTCGTTTTAGGTTGTATATTGACTTCCCGTGCTTAGAATGAGGGGTTTAATGGTTGAACGTCAAGGCACGTCTTACACCCCGTACCCTTATAGGCTAACCTAGGTCTTGGTATATTGGGTTGACAAACCTAGGAAGCGGGCAAGGGCCTAAACTATAAAGGAAGGGTGAAGGAGAACTTGATTCTCTTTGGATAGGTTGGTGATTGGCAGCATGGTCACCCAAGCCACTTGGTGATACCCCAAAGTGTACTTGGGTCGCCTAGTGGGTTGTCCCTCCTAGCCTAGGTACTGGACCAAAAGGCGAACAAAGCCTTAGCTTGCCAACTATTTTGGCGAGTCGCCCATTGTTCCCTCAAGATCGCCTAGTGAGCTGCCCATATTTGGAGCTCACTGGAAATTTGGGCGAGTCAAGGGTTCACTTGGCGAGTCGCCTACTGCCCTTGGCGAACCAAGAGGGTCCATTGGGCAAGCAAGGTCGTGAAGGGGATTAAAGGGTACTGGCAACCTAGTCTACTGCTCAAGGGCAAAGTGCATCACAACGGTCCGTGAATCTCAACACGGACCGTCAGGTCGTCCATGAAGGGTTTTCATTATACTTAGAGTGTAGGGTCAACTTCAAATGATGACATCTCTTATCTCAAAATGAATTAGGTGGTCCGTTACCTATCCAATTAAAGGTCTCTGAGTCCTCTTTCCAACAACACAGAGTTTACCCAATTCCGATCTCAGAGTAAAATGTTATGCCCGAAATTGTGAAGCATTGTCAGGCTGGAAAAATGGGCGAGCCAAGGGCCATTAGGCGAGTCACCTAGTGCCCTTGGCGAGCCATGAGGTTCAAAGGGCGACCTTAGATGGGTTTGGTGCAAACTTTTAAGTTTAAACTTTGTGGGTCCTTAGTTCTTTTCCAAAGTTGAGTCCTTATTATTTTATTCCTTTCCTAATAAGTATATAACATTTTTAAACTTGAAATTCCTTCAATTATGTCACTTTTCAAGAAAACCCAAATCAAATCAAAAGAGCTTCTCCTCTCCAATATTTCTCTCTCTAAACTCAAGGAAGAAGAAGAAACCATTGGAGCTAGGGTTTGTATATTCTCAAGGTTCTTCCCCAAATTTCTTGGAGATTCTAAATTGATGTATGGATGCTTTTCATTCTTGGTTAGCTATCACCAAGAAGCCCCTTCAACTATGTATTCAAATTCCCCAAATGAAGGGTTTTCAAATCTAATCATGGGTCTTCTTCCAAAACGAATTCAATTGTTTAAGTATGGTTTATTATGATTGGTTAAGATAATTTATGGTTGGATTAACGGATTATTGATATATTTCGATAAAAATCTCCCTTGGACCCATGATTTCCCCTTATTCCAAAATTGTGAACTAGGGTATGCCTTGATTGATGATGAAAGCTTGACAATGGATTATATTTACATTGAATTATGCTTGTTATTGATGATACCACTGATTTTAGATGATTCTAACTTGAATTCCAAAGAATTCACGAGTTTTCCCCAATCCTAGCTATGGCTCTTCCCAACACTATAAATGTTGTTAGAAGTTGACTCATTTGATTGAATGAGAGTTGATTATGATGTAATTACATGATCTAGGTATGAATCTACCTAAATTCTTGATTAACCTAAGATTCTAGGGTTATATTATGAAAGAGGCAAATTGAGGGTTAGATATGAACCTTTAAGATTGATAAACTTCTTAGTAAATTGCCTTAGATTAGATCACCTAGACATGAATTTCTTGTAAGTAAAGTTTGTAGACATGAACTAACTTGATTAGGGCTTATATGAATGATCATGTGTGTGTAGTGTTGGGATTGAGTTTATATGTTCCTATCTGACAATAATTGATCAAAAATGAGGCATGTAGTTAGAATACTTTGAGAACTAGGATTACCTAATAATCATGTGAGGCATTGCTTGATAGTAAGACTTGTAATATGGAGGTGACTCCTAGGGCTTAAAGTCAAAGAGCTAAAATGAATAAGCTAAGGGTGCTAAGGCTCCAAGAAGGAAGCCATTATGTATGTTGATATGTGTATGGGCCTATTATGAGAAGAGTTCATCTATATGACCACTAACATGAGTAAATGAGTTTATGCATGAAATGAATGTATTACTTGAGTCATGGATGTATCTATGTTATATATGTTGAATGCTAGATGTGTTGATTCAATGTGACTCTTAAATGCAATGTATGTGTATTATGTCTGATTGTGGTATTATGTACATGTTTATGAACAATTGAGAAGGAAGTGTCTATGATGATAATGTATCTATGGTGTTAATTGAAAGGTTAGTTCTCATATGCACCTTTACATAATATTATGCATGAAATGTACATGATCATGTTCATCCACTTGAAAGGTGGAGGTGTTTAGTTATTGTGTATATTGTGGTATTGATGCAAGAACCTTCTTTCCTATACCCTTATACATGGCGATGTATGATATGTTATGACTATGGTCGTATTATTGTGTTGAATGAAAGGCTAATTCTCATGAAAACACTATGAATGATAATGTGAAAGGTGTACTCACTTATTGATGGATCTAAAGTGAAAGGATATTCTCACTTAATGAATCTTTGAGCTATTATGATGAATTTTGGTTTGAATGCCTAGTGCATTTCCTTATGACCATAAACTTAAGTAAATGACTTAAAGTAACTTTTAAAGAGAACTATGCTTAGCACCGAGTGGTTATGAATATGAGATGGGTTCCTTCACGTTAGTAGTTGGGCTCACATTATGGTGTCTCATGAGATGGAAATCCGCACGTTAGTTGTATAAGGTTTCTAGTAGCAATCTCTATATCCCTTAACTATGTGCCCACATAAGTCTTAGCTAGTGGATCCACCTAAAAGCTAATATGTACGTTCTACCTTAAGCAAGTAGGACACCCTCTTTTCTGTGTGTGGTTAAAACACCAAATTCAATGTAGCTCACATGGTATATGTCAGTTAAGGCTAAATCTCCCTAAATTATAAGAATATGAATTATGATAAGAACATGGGCATGTTCTATGTCTCCTCAAGAGGTTCTACTTAGTATGAATAGGGGTATGGGACTTCATTCGTACATTGCACAAGTAGGCTTTGAGAGTGGGCATGGTATGTCTTTTTTATGATATGATGATTATGAGTTAAATGTATGATTTATATGAATTATGAATATGAACTATGCTTATGATTCCTTAATGAGCTTTACTTAGTGTGAGTGGGGGTGTGGGACTTCACTTGTACATTGCACAAGTAGATTTATAAAGGGGTTGTGGGGTAGGTTCTCTTATGTTATGATGTTATGATGATTTATGAATTATGTATGAAGGTATGTATGAATGTTAAGGTTGGCCTTCACCTGTCATAAGTTATGAACATGAATGACTCCTTACTTATGTATGTTTGTTATGACTATGGTAAAGTAAGACATGTATGTTGATGGTAGCATAAAAGTGAGACTTAGTGTATATAGGATTATGGGATCCTAGCTTTGCATTGCACAAGTTTAGCTTAAGGTTGCTCATGTGATAGTCCTATTATGTTGATATGATCTTTTTATGTACTCATGTATGTGAACTATATCTTGTGAAGATTAGAGTATGCATTATGTTGTGTTGAAGACTATGCTTGTAATTGTGACTATATTCTATATGTTATGATGAATTGTGCATAACTTGTCTTATGAGCTATATTCTCCAACTATTTCAAATATGATGTTCAAGAGAGGCATGAAGCATGGTTTTAAACTAAATGTTCCTTTTAATGCATGTTTTAAGGATTTTCTTGCATGGCTTCCATACTTAGTACATTTTGTGCTAACCCATATTTCTACCTTTTCTATAAGTGTAGGCTTTGGAGATATTGGATTCCATCCTTGTGGCTAGGACCTTTGTAGATCAACAAGAAGAAGATGGTGAGTCCTCATTTTATTCGAGGGCTCAACCACATGTCCTTTATTGCCTTTACTTTTATGTCTTTAGATTTGTGTAAGGGTCGTGTCCCTAAGATTGTATTAAAGAGTTTCAATTCCAATGTTATAGATGGTTTGAGACATAGTGTCAAAGACTTTCTCTCATTTTATAAAGAGTTCGATTGTAAAGAAAAGTTTTAAATTTTTTGCATTTTTCCTATGTTCTTATCGCATGATATGCTAAGGGCTTGTATACGACCCCTTCGGGGTCAAGTACGCCGTGTTATGACTAGGGGGTGCTCTCGGGTCATGACATAGTGGGAGAGGATATACATGGATTTTATGGTTGGTCTTCCCAAGACCTTAGGGAAGTTCGATTCTATTTCGGTAGTGGTTGATAGATTGACTAAGTCAGCCCATTTTATTTCGGTAAGAATAGATTATAATGTTGAACAATTGGCTAAGGTGTATGTGAAAGAGATAGTGAGGTTGCATGAGATGCCCATCTCTATAATCTCAGATCGTGGTACGCAGTTTACCTCTAAGTTTTGGAGGAAATTACATGATGAATTGGGAACACAACTCACTTTTAGTTTCGCTTTTCATCCACAGACAAATGGATAGTCGGAAAGGACCATTCAAGTGTTAGAAGACATGTTGAGGGCATGTGTGATTGACTTTGGAGGGCAATGGGATAAGTTCTTACCTTTGTGTGGGTTCTCTTACAATAATTGTTATCACTCCAACATTGATATGGCACCGTTTGACGCATTATATGGGAGGGGATGTAGAACACCCATAGGATGATTTGAGGTTGGAGATATGAAACCAGTAGGGGTTGACTTAGTGAAGGATGCTCAAGATAAGGTAAGGAGTATTCAAGCTAAGATTTTAGCAGCCCAGAGTAGACAGAAGAAGCATGCAGACCATAAGGTAAGAGACATGGCATTTCAGACTGGTGAGAATGTTCTTCTTAAGGTATCTCCCATGAAAGGGGTGCTGATATTTGGCAAGAAAGGCAAGCTAAGTACGTGATACATTGGTCCGTTAGAGGTTCTTGAATGTTTAGGGCCGGTGGCTTGTAGATTGGCTTTACCTTCTAATCTATCGGGTGTTCACCCGGTATTTCATGTGTCCATGTTAAAGAGATATCATGGTGACGGGGACTACATCATTAGGTGGGGTTCAATTGTGTTAGACAAAGACCTCCAATATGAGGAGGAACCGATTACAATTCTTGATCATGATGTCTGGAATCTGAGAACCAAGGATATTAAGTCCCTCAAAGTTCAATGGAAGCATCGTCTAGTAGAGGAAGCCACTTGGGAAACCGAGAAGGACATCCGAGACAAGTATCCCAAATTGTTCGCCAATTCAAGTACTACTACATTCCTTCCTTAGCCTATTTTTCTAAGTTTGTCACTCGGGGACGGGGGATGGGTAAATTGGTATCTATTGTAACGACCAGGTTCCGTGATTATAGAAAAGCCAACGGGGAAAATTTTTGGGTTGAAAAACTTTTTCGTAGAAACTTGGAATTTCCCAACCCAGTCCAAATTTGGGCAAAATCAGAGTCATTAACGTGTAGGGAAATCTAGTAAAAATTGGGTGATTTATTTATAAATTTAATCACATTAGTAGATAGATAAGTCGTTAAGAAACCCGTATGACTTTACGAAATTGAATTCGGGCGAGTAGAACTCTCGGAATTGATCTTAGCGTGAGCGGATAGTTTCTGGGTGTCGTTAGTTAAAGGTGTGTTATGAAATGGGGATTTGAAATTCTTAGAATAGCTCAGTATTTCAGTGCAATACGCTGAGGCGAGATTTCTTCCGCCAGGGCGAGGCCGCTGTAGCAGAGGGGGTGCCGCCGCGGCGGGGCATACGCGACTTAAAGTCAGAAATAAACCCCAAAAATGTTTTAGTCTGCAATTTTCGAACTTGAGAGCTAAGGAACGAACCCAGGGGTTTTCTTGACAGTTTTTCACCATTCTTGAGGCTAAAGGTAAGAATTTAACTCTTCGAATCCATTTTTCGATCCGTAGAACATAATCTAGCAGGTAATTATCGATGCGGGAGGGTTTTGATCTGGAAATTATGGTGGAAAAAGCCCTAGTTGGAAATTGGGATCATGGGTATGATCTAGAGTTGATAGAATTGTTAGTATTCCGGGTAATTAGTCATTGTTTATTGATTTCCATATTATTATGATTGTTTGTAGACCAAGAACAAGCGGAACGAATTCGAAAAGGGAAGAATCAAGTTTCTTAAGTGTTTCAAGCTTGTTTCGAGGTAGGTGATGGTTGTGATTTCATAATTGTGTGATATATGTTTGTTCTTGCTTCATTATAATAGGTGTATGTATGCGAATGTTGCATTATTGATCACACTAGTTATAAATGAGATAGATGAATGATGCATGCCATGAGTCATGTCTTGATTGTATGATTATGAGAATATACTTGTGATTATGATTGTGGCTTGCTGAATGGATCAGGTGTTGCGTTCGGACACACTAACTTGGATCGATTTCCATGTTTCGGCATAAATATGGGATCGGTTGACACGTTCCGGCATAAACATTGGATCGGGTACCATGTTTCGGTATGCTAACTGTTTGGGTTTGGGCTCCATGAGAGGACCAATGAGTTGACATAATTATGTAACTTGAGAAATGTGAAATTGTACGTTGTTCATTAAATGATTATGATATTGTATATGTTTGGTGTATGCATGTTATTATTATGTTGTATGACTTATATATGTTGCACTTAGTTGGATAGCTGCGTGATCCTACCAATACACTGTGGTTGTGTACTGATACTGCACTTGCTCTTTCTTTGTTGAGTACAGGGCATCTTCAAGAGGCTATTGACAGACCTCGTCTAGAAGATCAGTGATTGTCGATCGAATTCAAGGGTGAGCCAGTTCTTCCAGGCTGCCATGAGTTCTCTTTCTGTGTATGTCCCCATTTCGAACTTGGACTTTCTAGTTAGTTATTAGTTCATTAGTTTGGGTTGTAACCCTTCTTGTTTAGATTTTTGGTTCATTATTAGAGTTTTGGTACATTGACTTTCAGGTTCTAGGCATTACTTCCACAATGTTAGTTTTGTTGTTAGACTTTTGTTTGGAGTTTATGGGAACTCTATTTCTTTCCTTAGCATTTAACTTGCTTCCGTAACTTAAATGCTTTAGTATTTTGATTAAGTTGGTTAGCTAATTAGTATAAATGATTCTCCCACCGGAGGGTTAGTGTGGGTGCCAATCACGATGATCTGGGTCGTGACAACCGGATTAGAAGTAGGAATTAAGTTTGCAATCTTAACCAATCAGTTAAACCCAAAGTAAATAGACCAAATTCATGCATAAATAACACCAAAAAAGAGCATAGCATGGTGCACACTACATTAAATCAACACCTAACTCCATTAGAGCACCCCCTAGATCTTCGGGTTTTAACCAATCAACACAAAAAGTAAAGAAATTATGCCTTTCTTGAAATCAACCATATGTGTATTGGGAGTAATGTGAATGAAGTGAAGGGGTTACCGTTCCACTTAATTAATATTTATAAATTAAAAGGGGATTAAAGAAAAGGCTATATGTTGATCATATTGCTTTATGAATTGCCTTATTGTGGCCCCTATTCGACATGCTGATGAAATGCTTTGATGTCATAAATATGGACTTGAATGGATTGTATTGATGTCTCCTCCTTATGGTGTAAACTTTCGTTTGTGCATTGATTGTTGTACACTGTGGTGAGACATGTGATATAAAGCCGATGAGAAATGGTTTTTGTTATTGGTAAAACCCGATGGTAAATAGTTCCAGCCGATGATATAATGCTTATGGGAAATGGTTTCGGCAAATGAAATAAAGTCGATGCGTAATAGTTCTAGCTAGTTATAAAAACCCGATGGGAAATAGTTCCGGCAAGTGATATGATATAACGCCGATGGAAAATTGTTTCGACTAGTAATACTGTGCCGAAGACAAAATGGTTGCTGTAAGAGTTTGATTATATGTTTGTTGTTGAATCGTGACTATTGGAATGTGATTATTGAGCCTTGTGAGTATGGTAGTTTAGAACTATTAGGTTGCGATGATTTCAATGAGGTTTAGTTGAGGATGAAAAGAGTATTCGAATTTTAGCTAGTTTCCTTGTTTATTAGGTTGCTTACTTGGTACCGCGTTATTGGTACTTACTCCTTTCTTCTACATTTGTGTAGGTTCCAAGCCCGGTACCATGTGATTTCTCTTCTTCTCTTATTCTCGAGACTTGCCAAAGAATTGTTGAGAGGTAGCTGAGTTTCATCCCGGCAGGACCTCAAGTTCTTCATCTTATACCTTTTCTATTGGAGAAACAAAGACTTGAGACTTGTACTTATTTCATAATCCCGCACTTTATGTATTAGTGGTTTGTACATGTGACAACCAGGTTTTGAGGGGTTATTAGAATGAATAAGTTTTCTAATTTTTTCTTGCTCTTGCTTTATCTTTCCGCTTTTGTTTTGTTTCGTTGGGCTGAGGCTGACAAGTGTCATTCACGTCCATTCTGGGTCATGACAAGGACTAAATACGACAAAAGTATAGTTAAGAGACCATTTTAGACCTAAAGTTATAGTTAAATGAGTATTTATGATATTTTCTCAATAAGGATAAAAAGCTTTTAATCTAAACAATTTAAAATATTACATAGAAGATTATTTCTGTATTTTAACACAAAAATAACTTTAGAACTATGATAAAAAGTAGTGCATTTCATTTGGTAGAAGAACAAGTAGATCTTGCTACCTTTCTCTCTTTGTAAAAAAAATCTGACCACTCAAACTCAATAACGAACTCTAAATCCAACCTCAAGTTTTTCACCAAGTCTAACTCCGCCTTCCCATCCCTTTTCAAATAACCTAGATCCCAATTTATCGGTGCAATGGAAAAGTATGAGTGAATATTTGCTCACCGACGCAATTGATATCAGGAATAAAATTACATAAATAGTTGGAAAATTAAATTTGAACTGAATTTTTCTTCACATTGAGAGCATTCATGTAAAAAAAATAAGTTGATTCCTTTAGTGGACCAATATTGGGCTCGGGTGTTTGATGGGGTGGGATCTTTTTTTTGTGTAAAAAATTACTTGGACAAATGTGAAATAGCCACTTGTTTAGTTAATTTTCATGTAATATTTTTCTTGACTATTAAACATTTTGTAACCTAAAGAAAACATTAAGGGGCATTTAGGTGGAAAGATGATATTTTTGAATCATTTTAAATATGTTGAAAACACTTTTGAACATTTTCTCTTTAATGAATATGATATAATTTTATGAGTAAATAAATTGAACGAAACAAAACAATTTCCAAGACCTAGTCTAGACATGCATAAAAGCTTCTTAATAGAGTAAGACCAAAAATATACAACTTCCGATGAAAAGAGATGTGCAAAACTTGTAAATTAGCACGAGTCATTCCATATAATAGACTTCAAATCAATCTGCCATATATCTGCATCCAAAGAAGGTTTTATCAATATCAATATTAGTATATAACACGTACTGGTAAGCATCATTGGTCGACAAAGATTAGATCACACAACATAACATAGATATACCAAATTCCTCATGGAATCAATACATAACACCCTCTGTCACCTTTGATAAATGGCTTAACAAAAAAGATTCTTTAATTTTAAAAAATAATATTACCCAATAAATAGCAAAAACAAGGTAACCGAACTGACAGATAGAACACGTGCAATACCACCATGTACACCACAAATATTCTCCTACTATGTCAATAATTCTACATCCCTCCCATATCGACCAATAGTATATGGAAACTACCTAGTACACATCACAACATAATTCGTAACTGGACTCACAACACATGTCACACAATTAAAATTTAGAATACACAATTAATAAATCAACACAAGAGTAACAAAGCTAAACAAGCTAAGCAATTACCTCAAAACATAGATACAGGTACATATAAGCACCGATAGAATTATCGCCTTTGTATCTCACTCTCTGATTTGTGCATGTGAGACTAAAAATATATATTTTTAATTATTATTTGCTTCATATTTAGTATTTTTTTATCTTTTTTTTATCATAAATTTTATGAATTGTGCGTAACAGTGTATTTTATTTCTAGAATTAAAATGACAGTAAGATGAAAAAATTTGGAAATAAAACAAATTTAAGATTATAAAAAATACTCAAGCACACGATTTAATGGATTAAATTTAATATTATATTAATATTTATATATAGTAGATTGCTACCAAAAATTAAGAAAGCCAATTGAATGATTGTTCATTATCTCACTGCAACGTGGCAGTAATCGAAGGCCACAACCAATTTATTGAAAGACAGCCACATTTTCACGTGATTTCCAATTCCTTTATATTTTGGGGTTTTCAGTTTATCTTGGACTCAATTATTCTATTTAGGGTTTTTTACCTCTATAAATAATCCATAATAAGTTTTGAAGATACGAGGATACAACATAGAAAATAACTGACTTAGAAAGGGTTATGAGACGTCGTGAAGGCCATTAAACTTGTGTTTCATCTTTTCTTCTACTTAATTAATTAAATTTGCACCTCTTTCTTTGGATTATTTGTACTCCTTTTATTTGAATGGTTTATTGAATTTTTGCTTGTCTATGTGGAGTGAAACTGCTCGTTTTAGGACTATGTTAACTTATTAAATGATTGTTAAGTGATTCTTGATTCAGCATATTTGTTTATCATGTTAATTATTTTTATATTTTTGTGCTTTGTATTTAAATGCTTCATCACTGTTAAAATAAATTTATTGTATTCTCTTGAACTCAAAGAGAGGAATAGAGGGATAGAACGCAGAATATAAGTAGTGTTATATTTTCTTACATATCACTTCAATTGATTTGTGGCTAGGATAGATATATACCTAAGTACTGTTATTGGTTCAGAAACAACAAGATAGCTTAATGCTCCATAGTTGATTCAATTTATCCTAACTCAACTATGTAGTTAGATTTCAACTGGGTAGGTGATTAGAGGTCGGGAGATCATTATCATAATATTAACCTTGTAAATCAATAACTAGGTAATCAAATAAGTTGATGAAATTGATGCTAAACATGATTGTTAGTTAAATCATAATCCTAGATCGATTCATGCATTTATTGTAGGAAAAAATCTCCCTTTCTTGGTTGATTGTTTATTAGTTGTTTTATCTTTATTTTTAGTTTAGTACATTCATATTCAACTTTGAAAACCCCCCTTGAATAGATAATATGAATTACTATATATTAGTAAATAGTTAATCGACAAGTCTTGTGGATTTGACATCTAATTTCTAAAAAGAACCACTTTATTACTGGCACGTCCACGCACACTTGCGTGTGCGTTACGAAGCAACAGTACGCACAAGCTAATGGGTAGTACATTTGACCAATTGTCATGACCCTCTGAATATATGTATAACCATTTATCCTGAA
>JAJOOE010000341.1:0-82699 GCA_036250405.1 Solanum raphanifolium | reverse complement strand
ACAATACCCAATATGTTCTTTTATGTCTTTTTAGTATTGTTTAAGTTGTGTACGGGATTAGTCCTGAATTTGTACTCTAAAGTATTAGATGGTTATGAGACATCATGTATAAAGTCTAGAAAGTCTTCCGCTTGCTATATTTTTTTTTAATGAAATGTCTTCTTTGTAAAGAAAGTTTTTAATTCCTTATGGTTTTTAGTGTCTATGCGATGAATGAATGCTAAGAGGCTTGTATTAGACCTCTTCGAGGTCGAATACGCCGGTTACGACTAGGGGGTGCTCCCGGGTCGTGACAAACTATATCTACAAACTCAATATGCATGACAACCTTAACATTTCGCATTTCATTGGAGTAATTACCTTCTCCAACTCAAATAATGCTCATCATAACATCATAAGAAAATTGTGCAATTATTCTCAAAAGCATATTTAAGCATGTTCAACAATTCACCTCATGAAGCATATAGACAACTCATACTAAATGCACATCAACATGAGGAATATAAATCATAAAAACTCATTTTCTCATTAAACATGAATTCATCAAAAACATGCATTTCATAAGGAGACCATGGATACACATAAATAAAACATGACTCCAAAATATGAAACAAGCCAAAAAGGAACTGTTTGTCTTAGGCTTGAATATGAATAAAAAGAAAGAGATAAGGATATCGGAACTCTCAACAACCTTACTTTCTAACCATACCATCCCCCCATTGGGAGTAATCTCATACTAAGGCTAACATGAAAATAACATAGGGACCTTAACAAGACATTCACCACCATAAGGAATTATCAACATACCGGTGCCTTCATCCGGAAGGACTCCTTTCTCCACTCTAGTAGTATCCTCTACTAAAACCCTTACTAGAATACCACGCCTCAACATTTTCATGGTAAAAACTTCCTTACTCTTCTATTTCTTAACTTGTCGGTCTAAGATCCCAACCGGTACTTCTAACTTAGAGAGGTCCTCATCATGAAACTCTTTCTCACAACAACCTCACCAACACCACTCAAGGTGAGAATTGAAGTCAACCTTAATCATGAGCATCAAGAACACTCCTCGACCTTTCTATCTAAGCACATTATCTCCCCCTTGGGACCAAGCCTATATAAACACTTTTAAGCAACACTTCTTTCAATTTCTAAGCTTGGAGCAAGTCATCACTAAGCCTTCACACCCATCACACAAGATGATTCTAAACCAAGGTGAATAGCACTTCTACCATTCTTAGAGGAGTCTACTCACTCCACACCTCTAGGCATCACTTAAACACCACTATTCATCAACTCTTTCAACATACTTCAAAACTCATCATGACTTTCTACCAACACACATAACCATAAAGGAACCCATTTATACTAAAGGATATTATTCTAAATCTATCATAGCAAGACTCATATAGTCACATAGCCACAATTGGCATCAATACTAACATTTTCTCCCTCGATCCTTGTACCATTAGATATTCCAGTAGTCGCATCTTGAATACCATCGGATAAGGAATAAGAGAGATATCTTATAGATTTAAACTCTATGGCACGACTTAAAGAGTAACAAAAGAAGTGTAGTTTCCTAACGTCTTATAGCCTCTCATTCATAAATATGGCACATTTCACACTATGAACAAGACTCTACTAGACGTGGCTTGTGAGACATCAAACCTAAAAACCATCTCAACATCTTGTGCTCTGATACCATGTTTGTTTTTACCCGAGCTTACACCCCGGACGTAACACGGCGTACAATACTCCGAAGAGCCTCATAGCATTCATAACATAAGACATAAGAAATAGTGCAAAATTTAAAACATTTTTAAATCCATACAATCAAAAAACATCATTTAAAACAGCGGAAGTCTACTTGTCTAACATGGCCATCTAATACATTTGAATCAAAACTAGGGTCACGGCCCTTACAATAGAAAGTCTAATAAGTGTCTAGTACAATAAAGAAATGAAATGATAATAAAGCATTTGTCCTCGGATCCATGAGGACATACCACAAACATGATGAACAGTCAACTCAAGCTTGAACTAGAAGAAATCGCCTTATAAACTGGAACCTACACTTATAGAAAAGTAGAAATATGGGTCAGCACAATTAATGTACTAAGTATGATAGCCATGCAAAAATCATGCTTCAAAAACGACATTTTGGTTGAAAACCATGCATTATGCCAATTTTGAGAAACATCATAAAATTTAGTATAAAAGGCATAAGATACAATCACATTCAATATATAAGTCATTTCAACACATTAGAACCATCACCTTAGATAATCCTAAGCTATACTTGTGCACTGCAAGAATGGCGTCCCATACAAACCATTCATACTAAGCACCACTTTGAGGCCACATAGATGAACTTACCAACCTTCATATTCATCTTTAGACAATACTCATGCATAAGGAACATAAACATTTCATAACTCATGAAAGGAAAGTAACTCATAAGACAATCCAAGTAATGCATTTATCATTACATTAAGCATTTAAGTCAACATTCTCCTTAGCTTCATTAGAAACACATTCATTTATTAGACATTAAGACATTGGAGAATCACACCATAGCCCTCTCAATGCCTACTCATGCAATGCATGGATGGCATCCAATACTACCACCCACACTTCATAGAACCTCTTGAGTAACCATAGCACGTATTTCACATGATGGGAATAAGCGTTAACTGACATAGACCATGTGAGCTTAACATAGATTATGGTGCCTTGCCCCCATACCGTAAAGAGGTAGTCTACTTGCCTATGGTAGGAACGGAAACATTTTAGCTTAGGTGGATCCACTAGCTAATAACCTATGCGGGCACTTAGTTATGGGATAAGAGAGATGTTCATTGAAACCCGGCCTAACATAGGGAGAGCTTCCATCTTACCATATCCACTCGGTACTAAGCCTCCATTCCCATAGAGTAGTTCATTTTCATTAACATTATTTCACTTGATAAGAATGCCATTGGCCTATCAACCCAAGGTACATTATTGCACACATTAAAGGAATGCCATTGGCCTATCGATTCATGGTACATTATTAGAATAGTTCATTTAATCCACATGAAAGGAATTCCATTGGACTATCGATAAAAAGTTCATCATTACATTAGTCCATTGAATCATTTTGAAAGGAATGCCATTGGATTATCGATTCAAGAGTAATCATTACATTAGTTCATTGGCTCATTATGAATGGAATGCCATTGGCCTATCGAATCAAGACAAAGCCTTAGAATACTTCATTAGTCATTTATGAAAGGAATGCCATTGGCATATCGATTCATGTTCATTAGGTCAAGATACATTAATTACACAAGAAGAGGATGCCTAAGCCTACCAAGTCAATGTAGATTAATCAACATTACTTTCATTACTTTCAAGCGGATGCCATAAGCCTAACAATTCAAGATGTAACATTACATTGAAGAAGCCTTTCACATATATCATCATCATTCATAAGTGCATCATTGAGAATAACCTTTCAATAATAACACAATTGCATTGTAGACATGATCACATTAATTTTATTGAAATCATAAAGCATTTACATAACGTCATGATCATACTTCAACCTTCATGAAATTGCCCTTAAAGGCTATGAATTACAATTCACCAACACATCTATAATACTCCAATTAGGCATGCATAATGATATAAACCAATAAACTAAATCATTATAGATTTAATCTCTTCACATGCTTCTATAATCAATCAATCCCAAATCACAATTTAGTATTTTGGAGGAAATCATTGGTTCATGGGGGAAATTCATCATAAATCATCATTAATTCATCAATTCAATCATAATTCATCATATATAAGCCTTTGAAAATGTTTTAAAATTGAATCCATGCTTAGATTGAACCCCTAACTTTTGGGGGATTTTGGAAACTTTGAAATCATGTTTTGAAGGGGCTCCTTGGATGAAACTTAACCAAGGATGAAGACTAATATACCTTGATTGAAGAATCTCCATGAAATTGAAGAGAAAATATGAAATCTTGAGCTCCAAACCTTCACTTCTTCTTCTCCAATGGTGGTTTCTAGAGAGAGAATATTTGGAGAGAAGGTAGTTTCTATTTTGGAGTTTTGGGAATAGTGAATTGTGAGTATAGCATGAACATATATATTCGTCTTCCTTATTCATTGGCTATGTACTACTCCATTTATTTTTTCTTTTTTATATTTATATTGATGAATATGAAATTATTTAAGTATAAATTTCCTGTTATTTTCTGTTCATTTTAATTTGAGAAAATGTTATGTCACAAGATACACTCATTGCTAGCTATATAAAAATAGATAAGAAAATAGTAATTGATCATAAAATAATCTTAAATCAAATTAAAGATTCTATAAATAATACTTTAAATTTTATTCATCAATTAATTTTTATTATTGAAATTTTTAATATTTTACATCACAATAAAACTTTTATAAGATATTAGATACTTTCATTAGACACACACACAACAAAGTATTGGTCAAGCTAAATAGTTTACATACACTCAAACCTCTATTTGACCATCATTCATTATAACAACAAAGTACCCTTTATTTTTGTAAAATTACCTCTTTGTGATAGTCATACTCAAATATTAACTGAGTACTAATATTTTGTAAAAGATAGTAGAGACAAAATATTGAAATATTTATGGTAATCCTTATTAGTGTCATGCGCTTACTAAATTTCAAGTATGAATATTTAAGAGAAAATTGTACTTAAATGGTGTCCATCATTTATGTTCATAACCTCTAGAGGAAAGGATATTCGTGACATTTTTTGTCTGGATATGTTTTTTTTTAAAAATTGTCGCTTAGATTTTCTTACAAAATTGAGTGAAGTACAATTAATACGATTAAAGAAATGTCACTTTCTCACCATATTTATATTTTGAATGAATGTATTTAGAAATGTTTCAATGATATTTGGTTATTTTGATCTTGAAATACAGCTAACTCTATGACAATATGTATTAATCATTTCAAAGCAGTTGTCATATGTTCTTTCAAATATACTCATTATTAACTTTCATTTAGATAATAATTAAAAATATTTAATCAAGAAATAATTTCTTAATCTTTTTTAATTGAAATTAGATAAACATTTGTTAATATAGTCTTTGATTATAAAGCTAATATGAAAAAGGGTCAACAACTCTATCAATAAGAGTTTAGAGATATTTTGTGATTTGAGTTAATGTAATAGACATGTTCTTTAACATTATGATTGTTACATCTTAAATTAAAAATAAAAAAATATATTAGAAAATGCTTATCTTCTTAAATTAAAAAAAATATTAAGAAATATAAATATTTCTATTTGATTATGAATTTTATCATTATCTAAATAAAAATTAATGATTTACTATGATTTTATATTTATGAAATTTATGATGAGTTAAAATATTTTTATTAGGAAAAGAATGTGTTTAAAAAGGAAAAAAAAATATGTTTATTAGCAAAACGGAAAAGGTCAAAATTGCCCCTAAACTATATGAAATAGATCACTTATACCCTTTGTTACATTTTGGGATCAAAAATACCCCCGCCGTTATCCCAAGAGACCACAAATACCCTTCAAAAGTTAACATTCTAAAATTTTAATGATGTGGCAAGCCACATAGGACTGATTCCTCCACCTAAGCTGCCAACTAGGATATCCACAAACCCAACAATTCATCCTCCCAAAAATTAACCTCCATAAGTTCCATAACTCAAACAATGTATTCAAAGTGATGTATTCTGTTACTAATTCTACATTTCAATACCATGTGGCACGAAAAAAGTTGAACATATTATTGCTTTTGATAAACAACCAGATACTAACTGTGGAGTTTTATCCAAAGTTGTTGTAGGAAAGCTACCAGCTCATCCGCATAATCAAGAACCACTTGTCGAGAAAAATAATTTCAGTGCTCAGTTTAGTTATCTAATTTACTATCGATATAAAAAATTAACTTGATCTTGAAAATTAAATCACTTCCTCAATTGAATTGATGGAGCCTTTGACATTGCTTCAGTGATAAATAAGATTGATTTTTTTCTCTCAAAATTAGGTTTGATTTGGGAAGATAAATTGATTGGTTAGAAGGAATGGATTAGTGGGGATCCTAGTTGGCATCTTAGGTGGAGGAATTAGTCCCACGTGGCTTGCCACATCATAAAAAAATTGGAATGTTAACTTTTGAGGGGTATTTGTGGTCTCTTGGGATAACAACGAGGGTATTTTTTATCCCAAAATGTAACGAGGGTATAAGTGATCTAGTTTATATAGTTTAGGGGCAATTTTGGCCCTTTTCCGTTGGCAAAAGGACAATTTTTAATCCAAAATAACAATAGGGGCATTTTTAGATGAAAATATTGACACTACAAATATTTTTGGACAAAATTGTTAACTGAACACATTTTTGTTAATTTCACATAATTAAATTTTTCTTTTTACTATTTCCATTTAAATAATAACAATAAGCGGAAAAGAAATGGTGCGGCCGTTAAAAATTTAAATGTCTCAACTTTGACCTGCATACTCTTAGATACACTTTAGGTAAAAAAATAATGATTCTCTCTCTCTCTCTCTGGACGTTCATACTTTGTTTGGTAGTCTTTCAATTACCATATAGTTTCTATAATATAATAAAGGATATAGTTGATCGATTGTGACTTTATGAAGGGTTAATCCCTCAGCCAGGACCCGATGTTGATTTTTTTGATTTAAATATCAGCTTCAGGTTTGGGGTGGCCGATCTAATTAGTTCATCTATCACTGATGGCTCTCTCTCTCTCTCTATATATATATATATATATATATATATCCTAGACTACCCCCTAGTCGTATCACGGTGCTTAAAGCTACAAGTGATGCAAACTTAACTCATGATCTGGCATGACACTAAATGTTACATACTCAATACTGAAAATCACTAATGCAGAAACTGAGTATTATAAGTATATGAAGCCTAAATCATAAAAATTTAAATACTTAAAGAATTTCATCCAAACATGACATAACATAAAGCTGAAATTGTGTCACGACTCGAGACTACCGCCTAGTCGTGACACGGTGCTTAGAATCACAAATGACTTCAAGCTAACCATTGATACTGGCATAGTCATGAGCAACTAAATATGAACATGTAAAAGAATGAAATATGGCGGAACGGACGCATAATTATGTAATACTAGTTCAATATATATTCTGACAAAGTTTTGTATACAACAAGTATAATGTGAAAAGAATCTGAAAGAGAAAATACGGTATACAATAACTCTAACTTACGGTCTATGATGCTTTAATAAGTAGGACATGACCGCCACTTACCTTAATCAATACATGTGAATAGAAATAACACACTAGAACTACAAACTTACTTGAGTGGTCGAAATAAGATAACTCGTCACCTTCTAACGGGAAGCTGTGATCCAATGGCTAGGATCCTGATCGCAAGAACCTAAATCTACATCACAGGGAAAATGTAGGCACAAGAGGTATGTGAATTAGTACTTTGAAAAAGTACCGAGTATGAGATATACGTATGATAATTTTTAAAGGTGGACATGATGAATTTAAACATGATATTGAAGACCAAGTAAAACGTGATAAAAGCCTTAATAAAGAAATCATAAATCATATATAAGGTCAATAGATGTTTAAAACCAATTAAGAAGCTTTCATAAAACCTTTGAAGAAAACATACTTCTTTTGTGGGATATATATTTCATTAACCGACATAGACCATGTGAACTATAACATGGAATCCAATGTGTACCCCACACCGAAAAGGGGTGTTCTTACTTTCCAAGGTAAAGAACCATAAATCTGAGCTAAAGTGGATCCACTAGCTAATATGTATCTGAGACAAACCTACGGGGGCACGTAGTTACGGACAAGGAGATTGCTTCTAGAGACCCGGCCTTACTAACGGGAGAGCCTCCATATCAAAGTCCTCTTGGTGCTAAGTAAAATCTCAACTAAATTAAAATAGTCATAATCATAATCATTGAAAAATACTTGGAAAGGAAACAATTCATACTACCAATCCAATCATAAGTTCATATTAGAATAGCTCCTTTCAAACCCATGACTCATACATGCGTAAGAAAGCCTTTCACAATCATGATTTCATAAGTATGTGAGAAAGTCTTTCACAATACCTTCATATGTGAGAAAACCTTTCACAAATCAATGACACTTTCTTTAAAGCATCCTTAAATCATAAATTCATCTCTTTATAAATCATGCATAAATCGTTTATAAATACATGATCATAGTTCATAATTCATAAGCTTTTCCTTGTTACTTCATAGTCAAAATTATGAATTATGCATGTGTTCATATGAATCAATCGGGAAGCAATGCATTTGAAGTAAAATATACTTTCTTGAAACTCTTTTAAAATAATGCACTTGAAATTAAAGATAATAATAGTTTCTTGAAATACTTCTTGAAAATAATGCAATTAAAACTAAATATACTTTCTTGAATTCTTTCTTGAAAGGCTTCTTTAAAATCTTAAAAATATTTAAATAATACATATGAAATACTACGACAAGGTTTTCAAATAACTTTGATTAAAAATGGATCCATATGGTATAAGAGCATGAACCATAAATCAATAACCATTATTAAATGATAAAATGAATTTGAAAGCATATAATCTTGGGTAAAAGCCCTAGGTTTGATCCTAAAAACATATGTTGTAGGAGTAGGGCGTGAGGAAGAACAAAGTTCCTCACTTTAATAATCTTACATACCTTAAATTATCCATGAATCTTGAAGAAGAACCCTAATTTGAAGAACAATGATCAAGAAATCCTTTCTTGAGATTCTTGAATTAGTTTCTTGAAAATCTTATGACCAAGAATTGAGATTTCTATTATTGTTCATGATTATAAGAAGAAATTTGAGTTGGAAAGATTGAAATAATTGGAGAAGGACTTACTTTGAAGAAGAATCTTGAAAAGGATTTGGATGAACATTGCTTGAAGAAGAATCTTGAAAAATATTTGAAAGAATCTTACTTGGAAGTCTTATGGTTTGATCTCCCTTAGAATTTTGCATTAGGGTTTGGAGAAGAGAAGAAATAATTAAAAATATGGAAATAGGATTGTTTAGGGTTTCATAAGAGATAAGAAATCTGTTTATAAGGTTTTCCTAGTTGTATAAGGAGAAGAAAATTACCTTTTTTAGAATTTTCCCGCAACTAAAACGGAACTGCACTTCATTATTTAGTTAAATGATCATTACTCTCTACTCTGAACTCAGAATGACGCAAAATTGGTGGCGTTGGAAAGATAATTCAAAGAAAGGCTTCATTAGCACCCAAACCTACCACATAATATCAAGTAGACATTCAGAAAAATAAACATGCAATATGAAAGCTACATCACCCCAAGTCTCTATCCACATGCTTTCACCCTCCCATGTATAATGTCATAACTGATGCACCTTGATCCCATGCCTCTCTATACACCACCATAATATCAAATCATACCTTAACCTTTCTACCATATAGAGATTCATGAATACAAGACCACCACTAGACCTATCAACCAACCTACTACTCTCTCTTAAGTTCTCATATCAACTCCCTCACCCTTTTTGGAATAGTACCTAAATGTGGTGCCTTAGACCAACTTATCCATCTTGAATCACATCCTCATAATCATATAAGTTCTAAACACTAGAAAACCAGAACCAGTCCCAACACTTAGACCATGCACCAAACCCACCCAATTTTCTATCAAACTTAATAACCACCATTTAAATAACCAAAAGACACACAACTATAATAGCAAGTATAACATAGCCTATACTCCCAGTCCTTACCCATAATTAACTGTAACATGAACCATGTCCCAGATGATCACATACAAGCAATACTTGAGATCAACTCACCTTTATAGTAACCCATACCACTCAAATATCCAACATACATACATCACATTATGAAAAGGTAAACCCGGTTCACTCATGGAAAAACAAATGCACTTATAAATTCTCTCAAGGAACCTATACACAAACGATTGGAGTACCGATGCGGAGAGCCAACTTGAGTTAGTAAATATACTAGGTGCAGTATATAAGTCAACCATTAGTAATTATATCAGGCGTGGTATTAGAGCCAACCATTAGTAATCATACTAGGCATAGTATTCGAGCTAACTAGTAATCATAAACAAGAATCCAAAATATGTAATATATGTATATGCCTTATGTTCATAGTTTTGAATGTCCTATAGCGACCCCAAGTAATTTATGATTTTCTGGACTAACAATTCGGTCACATGATAGTTCATCTTGTTTTTATGCGAGTTTCTGTGTTTTGGAGCTTTTGAACATTGAAGGTCATTTTTTTAATCAAAATTTCAAGAAGATGACCTCAGAATCAAACTCCAATGATTTCATCTGCTCTAGAATGGTCATTTAAGAGTGGCATCATGGTCAGCATGACTCCTAGCGCTTTCAGTACACATTTATGTGAATAGGTATTTTAACTTTCAAGTTAAGGCCTAAGTTTGACTTTAGTCAATATTCAGAGTAAATGAGCTCGAATGAGAATTTTCATAGCGTGGTTAGCTTTGAAATGCTGAGTTTGGTCTAGAATGACCCTTTATTCAGATCTCGAGGCTTTTGAGTAATTCTGAGTCCTTTTGTGGACTTTAACTTAAAATAGAGAATGGGGGTGGGACCTACTTTTTACTGAGACAACCTTATATGGAAATTTGGAATTCTCTATTGAGTTTAGAATATTTTAATTTGGTAGGGTTGCATATCTCATTTACGTGTACGGAGTTCCAAACAAATTTGGGATGCCCCATCGGGGATTTGGGAATTTACCAACCCTCTTGATATGCATCAAGTGGTGTAGAGCAAAATTGGTCTTCATGATTGCAGACCTTGGGTCACGTTCGTGTAGACCAGGAAAGTTGGTCACCACGTTCGCAAGGTCCAGGCCGCGTTTGCGAAGGGTTAGGCAGCCTGGCCTTCACGTTCATAGAGACCTAACCATGATTACGGACCCCTGGTTCCTTGACCTTCACTTTTGTGGGCTTCTTGTCAGGTTCACAATGGGAAAATTCTCTGAGCTCTGTGATTACGGGCCCTTTGGGTCACATTCACGATAAGTAAAATCGTCTGTTGTTTTATTTAAAGTTCAAATGCAATCAACTTGGGTTGCAAAAGTTCAAACAATGATATTTTACTCGCTTTAACTCCGAATTGAATGTTTCAAAGTGCTACGCATTTATAATTATCGAGTCTATGCTTTGGAGTGTTCTGAAGTTGTTGAGGCCTTGTCGTTGGAGGTGAATTATTCTTTAAGCTATCTGCCTTAGCTCCTAGTTTTAGTTTAATTGTTGTTTTTCTTGAATGTATTGTTTGGGGCATTGATTAGAAAATATTAATGGAGTCAATTCCAATGCAGGTCCCACAATTTCCATTTGACTCTGAAATGGATCCATTTAAGTTATATGTGCTATTTGTGTCTAAATGATCGTATTGGTGTTTTGATTCTATTTTTGATAGCATGGTAGCATCCGGGGGCACATTTGGAAAGGAAAAACTTTAGCCTTGTGATTTGAAGCCTACCTGGTTGGCCTACATGTAGGCTACAACTTCCTTTCTATTTAACTTGGGCTTAAATGCGTAAATGATTGTTGATTAGATGAAATTAGGGACGGGTACCTAGTTATTCTTTTTTTTTTTTGTAGATACCATATTTTAAGATTGATCGACATTGTTTCGAGTGTAGTACCATGCTGGTTTTTTTTTATGTGTTCCATGTTGTTGTGTATTGATTTTATTGTCTTATTGGTATTAAGCATTTTTTGGTCTTAGTCTAGGGTTAGACTAGTGTTGCCTTGGACTAGCGATCATTGTTAGCCTTGTTTCTTCTCCGTCAACATTTCGAACGAACTAAATCTTTATAGATGGGAGTAGCAGACTTGAGTATGATAGTATAAGCCTGAATATAGGTGATTTCATAGCTTGTTAGATCTTTTATTCTCTCTCCATATTTCTGTGGCTCTGATTCATTTCCAGAGGTTTTTCTCTTTCCTGAAGACTTAAGATTGAATTGCTCTACGCTCGGAGCCTTCTGGGGATTCTTGTGAGTGGACGCCATTCTAAGGTGGCTTGGTATTGATATTTGAGATACTCTTCGGAGTCAAATGCCCTCAGGTCACTCTTGCTAGCTGGGCGGCTTATGCCCTTGGTTGTGGGATGGCTACCTGTGTAGTCTTGATATATGAGACCCTCTTCGGAGTCTACATGCCCTCTAGCCACTCTTACTAGCTAGTCTAGGAGTGGACTGGCTGGCTGAGCGACCTAGATTGATTGTCACTCTTGCTAGTTGGACTAGGAGTTAACTGGATTACTGGATATTATGGTTACTTGGGCTGGGAGCATGGCTTTCATTTGTTGGTTTGGATCTGTGTTACTTATCGCTAAGTATACTTAGCTATTATGTGTAATTTTCAGGTTTATGGGGATCCATGCGGGTTTTATTTAAATATGTGCACGAGTGTACCTTCTACTCTACATGGGTCTAATGTACCATAAATTTATGGTACTTATCATGCTTTATACATGGACTTTTACATGTGTCTTAAGCATTTGTTAGTAGATGTGATGGTATTTTGCTAATGTTTTGCAAGGAAATAGGTTTTGGACAAGTCAGGATGAAAAAGGTTGGAACAACAACTTTTTGGAGTTTTGATGACTTAACCTATGAGACGTAAACTTCTCTACAAATCGTAGGGATGAGTCATAGACTGAAGCTGTTCTACAACGAGACCAAACTATGACCCATAGGAACTTCTACGAGCCGTAGGCATGAGTCTAGAAAAGATAAAAAAAATTGAACTCTAGTATTTGAACTACGAGAAGCGTAGATGGGTTGTGCAAAGTTCTAGGAGTTGTATAACACACCTGTAGAAAAGTCTAGAAGATAAGATAAATATGCTATTTTTACGAGAGGTCTTTATGGGCTGTAGGAATTCGTACGAATCGTAGGACCTAACCAAAGAAACGAGTGTGCAAGACAAATTTCTCTATGTTTCCTTTTTTGACATTGTTTAGGATTAATGGTTATATTAGTTTTTTATTTCTCACTTTGGTGTTCGAAAATTGAATACTTTGCTTTGAGTTTTGAGAATTATTTTGATGAACAATCTATCCATTTTAATTCTTAAAATAATCGCTTTATCATACATATTTTCTTTGTCAATTCAAGATTCTGGATTTTACCTACTCTAATTATAAGTTCATGATTTATTTTAACAAACTTATTATGAATTGTGATAACTCAAGTATGAGTAGCTAAATCCACAACTAGGGTTGTAGGAATAACAATGTAGACATAGTAATTACTAACTCATGAATAGTGTTTATGCATGTATTGTTAGTCTCTTCATTTTAATTCCCTTTTAACAGTGGCCAACGTTAGAAATCATATTATTCCTACTTGCCCGACCAAGGAAGTAACGAATTGGAAAAAAGATTAAACAATATAGATTTAATGATTACAATCGTTATCTAATAGCTTGAACCACCTTTGTGAGGGCTAGATCTGGGGCCAAGAATAAGGGTTAGTAAAGCACACACCCATAGACCACCCAAGTTGCGTGGTAAGATTTGCTATTTGGATGACCAATCACTTAGGAGATACATAACTTACTGACTTTGCATGTTAAACTCTATATAGGGTAACTACTATAGGGTTACCGCGTTAAGGACTTGTGGGGAACACATTGACCCTTGTTTATGTGGTTACTTGTCATTTAACTGAATTAATATAATTTGTGTTACAAAACCCCCATTTTACGAATATAATCAGACTAAAAGTACAATCAATAGTTAATTTGCCTAAGTCTAGACCTCATTCCTCGTGCGATCGACCCTAGCATCTTTTAGGTTCTTTATTTGAACAACGATGACTTATACTTCTTTAGCGAGGTGTAATTTTGGTGTACCAGGGTCTAGTTAAGTTTAGTTTTGTTCTACTTATATTTACCTTTGGTATGCTCGTATGCTTTCTTTCGTATATGCTTAGACTTTTGGTTGTGTCTAGATTCTATGTTTTCATATTATGTGTACCTTTCTTGCTCATTTGACCTATGATACCTACTAAATACCTTTGTTTAGTACTCATGCTACACTCTACATTTGTTTCATGATGCAAGTCCTAGTACCAGCTACCGGCGATGATTGTTTGTTCCATTTTCAGTAGCTTTTGGGATCGAAGACGTGGGTGGGCACTTGGCATTCGGGATCAACTTGTATCTTTCTGTTCATATTTAGATAGTATTTTGTTTTTGAGACGACTATGTTTTTGGTCCACTTTTGGGACTTGTACTCTTGTTCTAGATAACTATGTGCTTGTGACTTCCAGATTTTAGGATTGATCTTATGTATATAGGTCTTGGTTTGCTGCCGCCTCTGTCTTGTTTTAATGCTATAGTTTTATTTCTACTTAGTTCTACTTTTATACTCATTACATGTCATTCTGGGTTATTGGTTGACTTACCTACTGGTGGGTTATAATAGGTGTCATAATGACCTGAGGAATCGGGTCGTGACAAGTTGGTATTAGAGCCCAGGTTTACCGGTCTTACTTGTATAGAGCTAATACCTAAAAGAGACTTAAGAATTGGTGCGGAGACATCTATATTCTTTATTTTTAAGGATATAGGATATCTTTAGGATATTCTCTTTTTTGTATCGCTTTCATGCAGTGTGTGTTATTGATTTCTCGAAATCTCACTTGTTTCACTCATTTTATAGGACTGCTTGTATATGCCTCTTGGTGTATTGAGGTAGGGATCGACCTTCCTTACCGGATAAGGGGCAGCACCACCCCTCAGATAGAGAGAGGGGCCCGGAGCCAGGTTCTAGATCAACCAGTGGGGCAAGGACCATCCCAGTTGCCACCTGAACCAACTTTGGCTCTAGATATTTATGTAGAATTACTCAATTTCTCATTGTTCTTAGAGGTATGCAATAGGCCCAGCTGCAACTGTAGCTCCACCAGCACCTGCACCAGGTCAGTATAGTCAGCTTGCAATAGAGGCACCTCGGGCCCAAGTACTACCTGGGGGTGCCCAGCTCGTGATTGTGGCCAAAGCTCACTACTAGAAATTGGACCTATGGCAACGACTTCTGCGGCAAAGGCTTGAAAACCGTTACCATATATAGTCTATGGCAACGGTTTAAACCATTTCATATGATTTATAGTGCCAGCGCCACATATTATGTAACGACCCGAGGGCACCTCCTAGTCGTTACCGGCGTATTCGACCTCTCGGAGGTCTTATACAAGCCCTTAGCATTCGTCATAGCATTTATCATAGAAAAATAGCGGAAAATTTAAAACTTTTTCATAATATAACACAAGACTTAAAAGTCACCTCATTTAAAGCTTTAATACAAAATCGGAGTACTATGTCTCAAGGTAGCCATCTTAAAAGATGACTACAACACAAAAGAGACACAATCCTTACAATACAAAATAAACTACTATCTAGTACATAGAACTTAAGGAAACTCTTTAACATAAAGGTCCTTGAATCTTTAAGGACTCACCCGAACTTGGGAATAGTAAGCCAAGCTCATCACTTCTAGGAAAGACCCTTTAGTCACCATCACCTACACTTGGTGTAAAAAGATGAAGAAGAATGATGTTAGTACAAGAATGCACTAAGTATGATAACCATGCAAAATATGATTTTATAAGGACATTCAGTTGGAAACTATGCATCATGGCTTTTTAGAGAAACTTCAAGAACATTTAGTACATTAGGCACAATATAAACCACATACATTATCATACACATGGAAACCATTCATAATAGCACATACAACAACTTATAACATTTTAGGCACATTCAATGCATACAATACATTACCTTCCTCTTTATCTTAACTCCTTTCCTCAAGCAACCCTTAGGGAATACTTGGTGCAATGTATTGTCTTAAGGTTACCAAAGGTGATCTTACATATAGCCTTCATCAATCCAACCACATATATTCATAGAGTCATAAGCACACCATATGACATAGTCTTCACATAGGAACCATCACCTAAGACAACCCCCAACTCACACTAGTGCAATGTGCAAGTAGCATCCCATAATACTACTCCCACCAAGTGTTCCTAGGAAGCCACCATAGACTAGGTACATCATATTCAACAAGTCATAACATCTTCATTTAACTTTAGACATAAGACCAACATACTTCATAACATTATATAAGGACTCATTCCTTTATTACATCATTAGTCATAACCCATTTAGTTCATATCATAGGCAAACCACCCTCACAACCCCTTCACAAGCTCACTTGAGCAATGTACACATGGAGTCCCATACCCCCACATATACTAAGCAAACCCATTAAGAAGTCATAAGTGTAATTCACATACATAATCATACATCATGTCTTGACATAAGTAAAGTCAACCTTAACATGCTTTCATATTATCATACACATACCATAGTCTTCATTACATAAAGAGCCTAATCATAACCCCCCTTAGAGTACACTTGTGCAATGCATAAGTAGGGTCCATAGTCCTACCTATACTAAGTAACTCTTCAAGAAATCATGACTAGAGTTCATATTCTTTTCTTAGTTCATTTCTTAACTTTCGGGAGACATTGCCATAACCGACATAGACCATGTGAGCTACATGGAATCCGGTGTTCTACTCCCACACCGAAAAGAGAGGGTACTACTTGCCAAAGTAGGACATACATACATAATAGCTATCGAGTGGATCCACTAAGCTAATACCTACGGGGGAACGTAGTTATGGAACAAGGAGATTGCTACTAGAAAACCTTGACTTACTAAGCGTGGAGGTTTCCATCTCATGCGACAACATCTATGTTGGGAACCCGAACTTGCTAAACGTGAAGGTTCTCTTGTGGGAAGCCGGACTTGCTAAACGTGATGCTCCCACTCTCATTTTTCATGTTCACTCGGTGCTAAGCTCCAACTCCCTTTTTAAACATCTTGAAGCCTTTATTAAACATTAGTTCTTAAAGTAGGCTTTAAGGACTTAATCCCTCATATCATATAGCTCAAAGGTTTCTAAGATGAGAATGACCTTTCATCGTAGAACCTACATTATGTAAGAATGACCTTTCACATAATCATACCATATTCATAACATAGTCTAGTTTAGAGTACAGTTGAGGAAACCTTTCAAGAGACTCACTTTCACTAGATTATCATAAACCTTATTCATTCATTCATGTGTGTGTACATATGTGAGAAAGCCTTTCACATAAACACCTTTATACAACATATATTCATACCTTGCTAATCATACACTTTACATGCATAATAAGATGTAAGGGTGCATCTAAGAGTTCACTTTTCAATAGACACCATAACACATCATATTCATAGCTATACATGTAGAGTGTGTGTGTGCGCATATTGGTCCTCATAGTGACATATTAGCAACAACATTGATATTAAGTGTTCTTCCTTTAAAGGGATCACAACACATTCACAATGTCCCCAATTCATGAGCAATTCACATATAAAGCCCTTAGGGATTCTAGACCTCACACCCACACTTCATCAAACGAGACAAGGACACATTCAACATTGAATAGGTACTCCTAACATGTATATGATCAAACATTCATATAGGGGTCATTTAGGTAGGGGTCATTCCAACATAATCAATCATGTAGACCACACCTTATCCCTAACATTATCATTCACATTATATTACTCATCCTAAACACACTTTAAACATCATGCTAGCATTGAGGATTTCATACATAACCTTCATAGCATAACTTCATAAACATATGCATTATAATCATCAATTCACTTCACATCTATTTCCTTCAAGGCCATGATCTCAACATGCATAGATAGATAAGAAGTAAACACCTCCACAATAAGTGGATCAAACCTCACAACATCAATTTTCATACTATAGACTAGAAGTTAGGTCAACTTACCAATTCTCCAAGACATGATCACCATGGATCAATCCTCAACAATTCATAATCAATTGACATAGGTAGCAATAGGAATCAACAATGTAATTCAATAACATAAACATAATCTAAGTACAATTCTATAAACAAAGGGATCAACCCATAACTTTGCCCATAAGGCCATAATCCTCAACTCATCAATATACCAACAATTCAAAAAGAATAAGTATATATAATCATAATAAAAATCAGTACAATCTAATCTAAACATAATTTCACCAATAGAGATCATATTCACAAAGACCCACATCATAGGCCAATTTTCAGAATTTGGGGATCATGGGTTCTTCAAGAATTCCCTTGAAAATTGTCTTAAGAACATTAATTCCACATTAATTCATCAATAGAATGATTTAGAAAATCATTTGAAAAGGAACCCATGTTTAGATTGAAAATTGGGAATTTTGGTCTTTGAATCACTTTTGAAAATCTTTGATAGAACTCCTTGAATGAGAGGTTATTCAAGAATCAAGAATCACCATACCTTAATTATTGAAGACCCGTGACATTGAAGAAGAAATCAGTTGAAAACCCATCTTCTAGCTTGAGCTTCATCAAGGTCTTCAACGGAGTTTTTGAAAGAATCTATTTTGAGAGGGAAAGGTCAATTTGAAGAATGGGGTCTAATTATAGGATTTGGGGTTTTAACCAACTTAAAATACCCTAAAATAGGTATAATAACCATTTATAATAATTCCCCAAACTACCCCTCACTTAGTTGGACCTTTTAAACAAGTCAAACTTGAGTTTTGTCGAGAAAGAAGTTCGCGACGCGGAGGTGTTTCCACAAGTTCCTGGAAATTCAATTTCGAGGCAGTAGAGTCCGCGACATGTCCGCGATGCGGACCAAAAATTTGGCCTATGGTGGATCTAGTCCGCGACGCGGACATGCTCCCTCCATGTACATTTTCAAGTTGCCTTGGCAGCTTGCTTGGCCAAGGTTGGGGTCCTCCTCGGGGACCCTTAGGGTGGCCCACGGGGTGTCGTATCCGAACGTTTTGACCCTAAAAACATTTATTAAGACACTAGGGTCACCTCCACTGATTTTAGACTCCAAACAACACATAAAAACATGAACAACATACAAGAAGACACCAACACACAAAAGACTAGTTTCTGAACGTCCTGGCCGTCCCTTGACGGTTCACTTCCAAACACTTTAAAACTGACATAAAAGGCTATTCTTCATTATTTTGACAAGTTATTAATGCATAAAACCCATGTGAGGCTCTACTTTATCCTACTTCATTTTGAGGGTCGTTACATATTACCAAATAACCGTTGCAGCTTTGTAAAAACCGTTGCTATAGAAGGCCTGATAAAAACAGTCTTCTTTACCCTTTGCGATATATATTTTTTAGCAATGAATTTATTTCTATTGCTATAGTTTCCTTATGTTTCCCCCAATTTTCACAATACAGCCTAAATGACAAAAAAACATTCCCTCCGTATTCTTCACTGATTTTTTGATTCTCTCACAAAATGAAAATACATCGTGGCATCTTCAGTAATTACAGCTTGCAGGTGCTAAATCCTTTTATCGAAAATTACATCGCGACGTTTCCAGCTGTCACGTGCTTTCATTTATATCCAAAGTGTTTTTTGGAAAAGCTTTCATTCAATGGAGAAAATGATTCTTTGTTAAAACTTCCTCAATCCAAAATCTCTCATTGAAGAGTTCAAAATCGCTTGCAGGAGACTCCAAAATTGCTAGTTTCTTCACTAATTTCGAGAGCCCTAACTTAATCGGTTCCGAAATCGCTAGTAAGTAATCTACTTTTTTCCCTAATTACTACAAAATCACTGGTATGAGTTATACAAAATCTTTGCTCAATAATATTTGTGTATTAATCTTTATTTACAAAATTTAATACTTGTTTTGCCAGATTTGTTCTTCTTTAGAATGCTTGGTTAATCGATGCAGTAAATTGTTTTTTTAATCGAAGGGACGAAATGTATTATTCTAGGATGCAGTAAAAATGTCCTTTTTTCTTTAGGTTCACGTTCTAACCTCATTACAGGTGATAGTGAGCACATTTTCTTTAAGTATGTACTGAAATATTTAAATAACAAGTAAAATTTTGGCATTTACATGTCATTTTTTTAAAGGTTGGTAAATGCTGAAGCATTTCCAAGAAACAGTTAGAGGGTCGCGTTCACTCTATTTGCTAAATTATGTGCACGAGTATTCATGTGCTCATTATATCTATAAACTTATGCATATGCGATGTATCGATAAATAGGAGCTTTTATTTTGAGTGATTTTGAGCCTTTCATCTTCGGTTATATCATTTGATTATATCTCCACTGATTGGAAATCCACTTAATATTTTATTGTTGTCATAGAACAACCATCGCAGAGTCACAACTGGTCCAACAAACATTAATCTAATAGGAAGACTTCTCATAAACAAATTAAGAAACCCAATTTTCTTCACAACAATCTTTAGGATACTGGCCTTTTTAATTTGTTATTAAGAGAAGCAACAATGTTGTCAGCGGGGTTCGAAATAATACTTGCAAAAGATCCAATGACATATCTAGCTAAACAAGTTACCCTGAACTGCTGAGTTCTTGAACACTCTTCCCTCCTTATTGGGATTAATTTCTTATAGAATAAGTTCACTATATGCTCAAAGGTTGATAACATAACTACTCAGAATTGTATATTACGACCCAATAGCGGAATAAGCCCCCTTTATAACCCATGGAGGCCTTCTGATGCATATATTCTTGGAAAGCCATTGCAAGACTATAGTTTCAGTAACAGTTCAGCTACTTTATCAATTTCCCAGTTAGTTAAGGCTCTTCTAAATATTAAATTCCATTCTTACTGGTCCCAAACATGCTAAATCTTGGTGTGGTGTTGGAGACATATAAAGTAGAGGTTAGGAAATATGTCCTGCAACCTATCCTGCTCTATCCATTCTTCCCAAAATTCAGTCTTCAAGAGGGATATTAATATCGACTATAAGAATTTTTGTCATGATATAACATCTTAAATGGATAAAAGGAATGTACACCCAGAATTTCGTATTCTAAACTGGTGGTGATCCCGAGATTCATTTTTATATTGTTTTGTCTTTTCATCCAAAAAATAACTGTGTTCACCTCCTTTATGTATTGCAGATTTGGATAAAGAATTTTCATTCTCAAGGCAGCTAATCCCAAAAGATCTTGGAAGCTCATCAATGAAATTAACTTGTCGAGGTATGTCCTTCTTACAATCTCCATTTTTCTATTGATCCAACCTCTTCCATCTGTTCAGTGAAGAATTTTCTTTCAAAGGAGGACAATCTTCTTCACTTGTGTTGCTTATTACATTCTGATCAAGTACGTTATTCTTTGTAGGAGCACTTTTCCTATTCTTTATAGTTCAAGATTTGATAAAAGTCAACATGTGTTTGTGAGATAACTTATCCTATCACTAGGTAGAAATGGTGGGATAAATATTCTCAGGAAAACCAAATACCTCCGATCAAGCGCATGATAAAATAGTCTTGCGTATTATCCTTAGAATTATTATACCTTATACCTTACAGCAAACGAGCCCTCCTAAGCTTATTAATCATCCAACATTTATCTAAAAGTATGAAATTGGTTTATGGTTGGACAAATTATGATAATTTAGTACAATAAAATAGTAAAAAGTTTTCTTATTCAAATTTTACCAAGATAATTTCTTTGTTCTTAAATAGTGGATCAATTTAATTTACTTGAATTCTATTCTTTTGGATCTGATTTATATGCTGAAATGGAGACAATATAAATTTAAGAAAATGAAGATGGTAATCAGTCAATTGATGCATATGCAACAGTTATGGCACCTTATCATCCAGGTCGAGTAAGATTGTATGTATGTGAGATTATCAAGACACTTTTGACACACAAAGTGGCAGATTTTTACCCACTTCTATTGTTGTTGATGATGAAAGGATGCAAACAAAAATGTAGGAACTGGAAGAGTGTATTTAACAAAGAATGCATGAAAAGTTCAATGCCCAGAAAGATAACATGGAAAGAGATGTTACAATGAACATCATTGCACAATTTCAATGTCTAAATCAAGGATTAGCACTTGATCCTAGCATGCTAAGAATCAATGTTTGTTCGCTTGGATAAGAGGTTGCTATTCCAGTAATCAATCGTCCATCTGCTTGTAGTAACAATCAAGGTTGGTACGTCTTCTTCCTCTTCTCATCCTACTTTCTTCTACTTCTTATTTTTTGGTATTATGTGTAGATGTATCAATTTTATTATCACTTTAGATTTATGTGGTATATATTGTTGTGATATGCTTGGGCTTGTACTTATCTGATCTCTCATTCTCTATATATTAGTGAGAGATTGTTGCAACATAACTCCCTTCTCATTCTTTTTTATTGGTTCCCGCGAGTAATTCCCTAATATGTTATTCATGCTTTAGGTCCCAGCTAGTAGGAAGTAAATTCAATTCCACATTACCTGTAACTTTTTGCACATGTCTCATGTACTTTGTCTGAATGAACTGTGTTCTTATTTGTTTGCTTTTCAAGAACAACATGTATTGTACCTTAGTATATGGTTTTGCTATTTAGCAATTCAAGGCACAATCTAGTTAAAGGTACTTAATTGGAAAATGGTTATGGTACAAAGCCAATGAAGTTACATTTTAGTGATGGATCAATTATGCATGTTGATCCTATCATTGTTACAGTCTCATTAGGTGTTTTAAATAAAGGAATTCACGATGACTATGAACACTACTATGTTTAGTCCTCCACTTTCCAGTTTCAAGTATGAAGCAATTTGAAGACTTGGATTTGGTGTTGTTGGCAAGTTATTCTTGAACCGAGTAGTATAAGTTTTAGATCAGTTTGGTCTGAACTTGAAAATCTAATTAGTACTCAGTTTGAATTCAGTTTGGTACTCAGTTTCTTCTGCCTATTTTAGTTTGAACTTGTCTAATTGTTACTCAGTTTCACATTAGTTTGGTGCTTTGTAATTATGCCTATTTTGGTCTGAACTTGAAAATCTGAAAAGTCAGGACTCAGGACTTAGGACTCAATAGATGGATCAAGATTAGATCAAATGATTACTGATAAAGTTTGAGATTACTCTTATTTATGATTTGTCTTTGTTTAAGATTTGATCATGTTAGAGCTGTTTGATTTGATAAAATTGGATCATTAATGTCTCTAGTTTTAATTCATTGACCTATTATAGATTACTTGAATGTGCTAGTTTCATTGTGATCCATATAAGGATCTACCCCATACAAAATTTCATAATCAGTGGATTTTGAGTGGTTATCAATGTTACTTGACATTGTATATCTTCTTTTTGTAGGTGTCAAAAATGAAGAATGGGAAGAAGAAAGCAGTGAAGGCAACCTTACCTAGTTACTTAAGAAGTATTTTTTGATTGTTGATAGATATGTTCTAAAATTCATTTTGGTATTGAACATGATGAAACTTATCATATAATTTTTGGAATCATGCAAATGTCAACTAATGGTCATTTTGTTTGAACATTTTGTATTTACGGATGCATATGATTAACTTGATGGGTATTTTTAATTGTCATGTATGAAAGAATTTTTTTTGTAATTTGTATAATTTGTAGTGTATTATAATTTCTGATATATATATTTATGACCTTTTAGGGCTCATATTGCAGAACACTTGTAAAATGTATTCCAAACCGGTGCAATAGTGTCATGTTGATTGTTCAATTATTGAAAAAAACCGTTGCACTATAGTGTTTGGCTGTCGTAGTTAATGTCTATGGCTTATATATTCGTTGCACTAGATGAAAGAATAATAGTTGCCATAGAGAGTTCTATGGCTACGGTTTTACTGACCCGTTACAAAAATAGTTTCTATAGATCTATGGCCATGCGAGCTGATGTAACACAGGCTAAAATGTTGCGGTAGAGCTATGGTAACATATACTCTACCGATGGCAATGATTTTATTAGTGTTGCCATAGGCCCAATTTCCAGTAATGGCTATACGCCGCTAGAGGAGTAGAAGATGCTCAAAGTGTTCCTTAGATTGTAAACTTAGAGGTTTTCTGGGGCTGTGGGCAAGGATTCTCACAAGGTTTTGACTACCTAATGAGAATGGCTTTATACATTGGGTTTAGTGGAGTCGAGAAAATTTGACTTTACTACTTATCAGTTAGATGGGCCAGCCAAGTAGTGGTGGAGTATCTTCATTCAGACTAGGTCACATGAGTCCACTCTTGTCACTTGGATTGAGTTTTCTGAGGCCTTTTTGGCTAGGTTCATCCCTGGCTTCGTCAGATTTCACCTCTGAGATCAGTTCTTTAGGTTGGAGCAGGGCTTCATGATTGTGTTAGAGTATAAGGTAAGGTTCTGTGATCTCTCTCGCCATGCCACTATGATTCTACCTACTGAATATGAGATGGTTGATTTTTTGTCTGTAGGTTGAGGCTCCATCTGCGGATTGAGACTCAAGTGATGGTGTCCGCGTGTTGTTCCATTTTGGATGTTGTTCATCACACCCGTACTATTGAGAAGATTCATTTTGAGGCCCAAGGGGACAACGATAAGAGAGCTAGATACAAGGGAAGGTACACTCGGTACCATTCCAGGTCTAGAGACACATATGATATGACCCAACAACGGCCTATTCAGGCATCATTGTATACTTTAGAAAGTGAAAGCTTTAGAAGGAATGAGGTTTGCCCCGGTCAGAGTCATGGATCCTAATCATGTGCTTTAAGTCGTGCTAGTTATTATTCTGGGAGTCGATCATCTCTAGGTTGTTTAGATTGTGGAGAGTTTGATCACAGGCCAAGGATTTCACTTTGCGTTTGTGGATTACTCCTACTCCACAAGCAAGTCCACGAGCTTTACCAACGTCACCAGTAGAAACTCTATCTAGAGGTGGAGGTTAGGGTCAGGACTGTCACGATGGACATCAAAGTATTTAGGGTGGTCCCCGGGGAGGCAGGTCAGGTTGTAGGATGGATGCCTAGGGTAGAGGTGGACATGACTATTTCTATATAGCTCTAGTGAGGTCGGAGGATGATATGATCAGATGTAAAATTCTCATAAGCCAGCATCCCGCCTCAACATTGTTAGATCTGAGCTCGACCTTTTCTTATGTGTCTGTTTATTGTGCTTCTCTTATGGGTTTGGGTTCTATGCCTATGAAAGCGACGTTGCATGTGTTGATCCCCATGGGTTAGTCTTTAGTAGTGGATCACGTGTTTCTATCTTGCTTGGTTACTATTCAAGGGCATGACACTCGGGATTCTAGGCATGGACGGGTTATCCCCCAATCATGTAATCTTAGATTTCTTCTGTAAGAGTGTTACCTTACCATGTCTGGTATTCCGCCAGTGTTGTAGCAAGACTCTCTTTGTAGCGCTGGTTGATGTTTCTCTCTTTTATTTGGGCTCGGAGGCTCGTGGCTAGCGGGTATTTATCTTTGTTGTCTTATTTGCATGATACGAGTAGGGAGGTCCCTCCAATTGAGTCAGTTCCAGTTGTGTGTGACTTTGTAGATGTGTTCCCTACCGACCTACCTAGTCTACCCCTAGAGTGTGATATTGATTTCTCTATTGAGCTTGAGTCAGGTACTCGGCCTATTTCTATTCTGCCATATCGGATGGCTCCTGCAGATCTCAAGGATCTCAGTGTTCAACTTTAAGATCTCTCTGGTAAGGGATTCATCAGGCTTAGTGTATCACATAATGGGTTCTACCATTCTCTTAGTGAAAAAGAAGGACAACACAATGCACATGTATATTGATTATAGGCAACTGGATAAGGTGACGGTGAAGAACCATTACACCATACCTAAGATTTATGATTTATTTGACCAGTTCAGGGTGCATAGTGTTTTTGTAGATTGATTTGAGGTATGATTGCGTTAGCTAAGGATTAGAGAAGCATACAACCCTTAGACAGTATTTAGGACTCTATATGGCAACTACGAGTTCCTAGTGATGTATTTTGGGTTGACTAATGCCCTTGATACCTTCATGGAATTGATGACGTTAGCGTTCATAATGTATCTTGACTTGTTCACCATAGGCAGTACTCCAAGTTCTCCAAGTCTGAGTTTTTTCTTGAGTCTGTAACATTTTTAAGGCACATCATGACAAAGATGGAATCATGGTTGACCTATTGAAGATTGAAGCAATTCGTGATTGGTCTAGGCCCACCTCAGCTGTTGAGATTCAGAGCTTCATTGGATTAGCATTCTAGTTCAAACGGTTTATGGAGGGCTTCTCCACTATTGCGGCACGTTTGATCTGATTCAATGAATTTGATGTTCCTTTTGAGTGGTCTGAGGAGTGTTAGTTGATCTTTCGAAAGCTCAAGTAGTTGCTCACTACTGCTCCTATATTGAGGGCTTCAAGGTCTTCTGTTATGCATCTTCCCTTAGTTTGGATTGTGTATTGATGCAATGGGGCAAGGTCATTGCTTATGCATCGTGGCAACTTAAGTTGCATGAGCATAACTACACCACTCATGACTTGGAGTTGGCAGAGATAGTTTTCATGCTTAAAACCTAGAGGCACTACATGTATGGAGTTTGTTACGAGATCTACACCGACCATATGTGTAGTATATTATGAGCTAGAGGGACCTTAATTTGAGGTAGCATCGTTGTATTGAGCTCCTAAAAGACTATAACCTATGTATTCTCTATCATTTAAGAAAGGAAAATATGGTAACAAACACCTTGAGATGGAAGGCAGAGAGTATAGGTAGTCTAACCTTCCTGCCTACTATGGAGCGACCCTTAGCTTTGGATCTCCGATCCTTAGCTAATCAAATTATTCAACTAGATATCTCATATTCTAGGCGTGTCTTAGCCTATGTGGGAGTTTAGTCTTCCTTGCTTGATCAGAACTGTGGTCTTTAGTTTGAGGATGAGGATTTGATGTCGCTTTATGATCAGGTTTTTGCTATCGATGCCGGCCAGGTTACTATAGATTTTGATGGGGTTTGAGGTATGCATGTCGTATTTGTGTTTTTAGAGTTGAGGCTTTGATCTAACTAATACTTTATAAGGCCAATAATTCTAGATACTCTATTCATCTGAGCACCTCAAATATCTATCGTTATTTGAGGAAACACTATTGGTGGAGCGGCATAAGAATAGAAATTGAGGACTATGTGTCCCATTGCCTGAGTTTCCAACAGGTGAAGGCAGAACATTAGAGATAGTGGTCAGTTTCAGAGATTACCAGTTCTAGAGTGGAAGTGGGATCACATCATTATGGACTTTGTGGTAGGTTGTCCTTGGACTTTTAGAGGTGTTGACCACATTTGGGTCATCATTGATCAATTGACTAAGTTAGCACACTTTCTTCCAGTGCAGTCTTCATTCAACACCGAGAAATTGGCCCATATCTACATTTGAGAGGTGGTTTGTTTTCACGATGTGTCTGTCTCTATTATATTAGATCAGGGTGCTCATTTCACTTTTACCTTTTGGATGACCTTTCAGGAAGAGTTGGGTAGTCACGTTGACCATAACACAAGTTTCCACTCACATATTGATGGGCATTAGGAGTGTACTACTCAAGTTCTTGAGGATATGTTGTGGTCTTGTGTTTTGGGGTTTAGAGGTCAGTGAGACCAGCTCTTGCATTTGGTGGAGTTTGTGTACAACAAAAGCTACCACTCTAGCATTTAGAAGGCCCCATTTCAGGCTTTATATGACAATCGTTGTCACTTCCCGGTTGGTTGGTTTCAAGTTGGTTGGTTTAAGTATGCAATGCCTAGACTGCGTGGTACATACTTGATTCAGTAGGCTTTAGACCACATCAGGGTGATTCAAGATAGGCTTCATACAGCTCAGTGTAGGCACCAAAGTTATGATGATCGTTGGTAGAGGCCTTTAAGATTTGCAGTTGGTGATAGAGTTCTCCTTCGTGTGCCACCCATAAGAGAGTGATGAGGTTTGGGAGGTGGGGCAAGTTTAGCCCTAGGTATATTAGGCCTTTTGAGATCCTCTGAAATGTTTGTAAGGATGTTTATGAGTTGGCTCTACCTCAAACATTTTTAGCTATCCACCCAATTTTCCATGTTTCAATGGTTCATTAGTATGTTCCTAGTGAGTCTTATGTGCTCCAATATGATGTGGTTGAGTTAGATGACCATTTGGATTTTTTCGAAGGAGCTAGTTTCAATTTTATAGCTAGAGATGTGCAACATTTACGTTCAAGAGACATTCTTTAGGTTACGGTCTGTTAGAGGCATCGTCCAGTTGACGAGACTACCTTGGAGAGCGAATATGATATGCGAGAACAGTTTTTTCCTTGTTTGAGCATTCATGTACTTCTTGATTATAACACAACGTGATCAAGAAACCTAGAAAAGGGAGGCAAGTGGGAGGTCACCAGCCCTCCACTAAGCCATGGCACCATCATAGAGAAGACCACCACGGCTTGTGGGGTGCTCATGGTGAAGTGGACACTATCCTCCCCAAGGCAAGGCTCCTCTCACAAGCATCCAAATGGCTCGTGAAGAGCAAAATGAGTCGTGGTTGTGGCCATGGAAGGGAGGCAGAATCCCCCAAGCCACTGGAACAGGTTCATGACTGCCCAGACGGCTCGTTGACCCTAAGATGACTCGTGTGGGCCTCCATCTGGATATTCGCGTTAGCTGTAAGCTAGGGTCAGTTGGGTTTTTTCCTAAATATTATATTATTATACTATGTCATTTTACTAGGACCACTATATAAGTAATTTTAACCCCAAATTCAACCCATTTAAGTCATTCTCTCAAAAATTCAAAGGAAGAACAAGTCTTTCTCTCCCTAATATTTCTCTCTCTAGAAATCTTGAAGAAGAAGGGTTCAACCTAGGTTTCAAAGGCAAGTCTCCAATTCTACCTTTGAAGACAAGCTTTTGGCATTGAGGTATGATAGTTTTCATCCATGGGTTCCTTCCATTCATGGTGTTCCAAAATTCTCTTATTTTCAAAGTTAGAAATCCCTAATTGAGTTAGGGTTTTTCTTCTATGTTATGGGTTCTCTTGATTATTGATTGAATTATGATCTCTTATGCAAGAATATAGTTAATTCTGTGATTTTATGATGATTCCCCATGAACCCACTAATTCCCATGTTTTCCAAATTATGATGATATGAGGTGGATTTTGGATTATTAATGAACAGTTTATGAAATTAAGCATGTTCTTATGGGATTTATGTAAATATTTTAAGGATACTTTGAGAGTGAAGTATCAATGATAATGTTGTTGTTGTGTTGTCGAAAGGATTTTCTCATATACACATGAAAGTATGATTGTGAAAGGTTTTTCTCACATTATAAGGGTTCTTAAGGTTGAAAGGCCTTCTCACATAAAATGAACCAATGATTAAGGAGGTTCTGTAAATGATGAGGCAAGAGGCGATTACTCATGCTCTCTAATTGAATGGCAAGAGGCGATTACATATGTCATATGATCTAAGGACAAGAGGTAATTACCCATGTCATATGATGTAAGGATAAGAGGCGATTACCCATGTTCCTTTAAGAGATAAGATGAATAGGATTAAGAACTATTGCATAGAAGTTAATATTAGAATTGGGTGGACAAGTGGCGATCACCCAAGTCCTATAAACTATGCTCCATCATAGGATGTATAGATAGACATTAGCTAGTGGTTCCATGATAACTAGAAGTTCATGGTCCTTACCGTGGTGAAGTTAACAGACTGTCTAGTTGCCCGTGAAGAAAAGGAGTCCCACACTGTCCAAGTGTGAGAGAAAGGCTTCCCTCGCAGGGCGTGAAGTGCATAACGGGCCGTCTGGGGTCCGTGTAACGTTCTGAAAATCCAGTCCTACTTCGAGGAGGATTCTTTTTGGACATACTATTTGAATTAATTAGGTTTAATTTTTTATATATCTCGCCATTGTATGAACGATAGACTACTTTCCATATATGTTTATCTTTGGTTTTGGTGGATTAACTTCGGATCAAGACTTGAAGCTTTTGATTTAGATTAACGTTTCGAAGACACTTCATCAAATTCTAAGTGTCAATGATCGCTAGTTACTATAAACCCAACTAAAAGAGTTGGGGTCGATCCCACAGAGAGTAGCTTTCTTTTTAATTCAATTATGAGATTATGATGGTGACCTTGTCAGCTGAACACACAAAACTCCTTGAAATCTGTGAAACAAACTCGAAAACATCATCACTAATCCAAACGAACAATTGTCGGACTACCAAACACTTCAACATGCAACAGGGGGACAATAAAATAAGGAGGTAATACTTGGGGGAATGACTAACCAACTGCCAAATTCAACTCAATAGCTTAAAATCCTTAACCAACCATGCTAATTTGTTATGGGTAGGATGAACTTTAGATAAGGAACTTTTCTCTCAAACAAATACCTTGTTTTCGCTGAGTTCTCTCGAACCTCAATGTATCCCATAAGAAGACCAGCCCACAATCTCATCAAATATACTCTCTCAAGCTAGATACAAAGGATGGAGCTTGGGTTTCAGTTTCTTAAGCTGAAACTGTCAAGACCCACTAGCTAAGGATGCCAAGTTACTACCTTAGTTCTACACTTCTTTCTCAAGCAAGTGTAGATCCTTGAAATATATTGCAATAAACCTACAATATAGAAGCTAAACCACAGTAATAACCCAGACCCACTTATTATTAACACCGAAAGTCAATAATTACTATCACCCATTAAGCTAAACAAAGCAATTGGTTACATTATCAAACCCTCAAGATTGGGGTTTTAGCCAATCATCATAAAAATATGAAATTCAATACCTGCTACAAATTCCATAGCTGGGTATTTGAAAATCAAAAGTATTCTATGAAGAATCTCTTTGCTATTACCATACCCAATTGAAAATAGTGCAAAAATTATTCAAAATCAGTAAAGACAATGTTTTTCCCTCTATTCTTTGTTCCTCCCAATTTCTGAATGCCTTCTCTCTCTTCTAAAAATAAATTTATACTAATCTAAGGTGTGGCTTTATGGGCCATTCGGCTTGGAAAGTTGGCTTCCACCGACCCGTTCAGCGACTCGCCTATCGTCCTCTTATCTCGCCTTCTTTCTTCATATTTTCCTCGTCCAGCCACTGTAAATTTGGGCGATCCAGATCGGGATCGCCGTTCCATTCTGCGATGCGCCCTTTACTTTCTTAGCTCACCAATCTACATTCACCTGGGTCTCCATCAATACTGTTTGGCGACATGGTCATCCTTCGCCGAAATTCCTCTTATTTTAGGATCAGTGGTCTGTAAATTAAGGCGATCCAGGAACTTGTTGGCGATCCACCGAGTTCTCTCGGCGATCATCAGGTTTGTTTTTCCTCTCTCTTTTTCATCTTGTGTTGCCCTTCTTGCCTACTAACGTCCTAGCTTTGTTCATCAACCCATACACTTGAAAGTCAAGTATTTCACATCAGTTATTGGCACAAATTAAGCATTTGAGGAAACTAAATCAATGTAAACAAAGCCCTAAATGAGTCCAAATCTTGGACTTATGAGATTTCTTGTTTGAATATTAATATTTCATTGAATTCGCAATCTTCGTAAGTGATTTATTTTAATCTATTCAACATCTATTATTGTTTATTCTGTTGAAATCATGAGTGGCCAAACACAACATCTAGGGTTGTGGGAACCATGAAGATAATCTAAATGTGGATTTGTAGAATAAGTAAAGTGTGATTGTTAGTTGCAAAACCTAATTCATTGCTTTCATTATCTGTTCTTTCTAATGAATGCACAAATTAGAACTTTCCAGTATCTACCACTTGTTTTAGATAAAAGTGGTAGTTAGGAAAAAACAGAATTAATTTATTGATTTGGAGTAAAAATTAAAGTTTGAGAGAAGAGAATGCTACACCAAACATGCGTGGGTAAAACTTAACAACACTCTAATACTGAGAGGAATAGAGTGAAAGTTATCTAATAAGAATGAGAACTGTCAGATAAACCTAACTTGCTAGTACTTTGCAACGAAACTGTCAAATAGTAACTTGTTAATGATTCAATACTAATTGATAAAGTCATGGGGAACACAATCATGGTTTTATTCACTAACTATCACAACTTTAAAGTTAGGATCTTGTTCATAGTGTTAACTTGAATGTCACAACTAAACCTCATTTTATATTTCGTAATTGTTTTCTATAGGAAACAGTAACAACAATTGAGTAAAAGTGTTAGTAAAAGTTATTTCTATAAGTAAATTCTCTGTGGGATCAACCTCAACTCCACTTGAGTTCTATAAATTGATATTGACCCTTTATACTTCTTAAGTGAAGTGTAAATTTGGATGTATCAAATTTTAGCGCCGTTGTTGGGAAATTTCAATTCAGAAATATTTTACTAGCAATAATATGATTGTAGTTGTATTTCCTAATTTTACGTCTTGTTCTTTGTTTGTGTCTTTGACAAGAAAGTTTAATAGTGCATGCCAAATACTAGACGTAAGGGAGATCCATTGATTCCTTACAATCCAGAACCCAACAAAACTATCCAAAAGATGGTGAACGCATAAGAACTTAAGGCTCAGAGGCAGAGACTAGGACTTGAGGCTGAGACCGCTGCTAGAGGTGCTCATCAAAATGTTGTGAATGACCCACCTATGGTGGTGGAGGAACATGAAGGAGTGAAAGAGATAGCTCTTCCCAACCAACAACCCTTAGCTCCAAGGGGTTGAGCATAACATCCAACTCATATGGTGTTCGAAGAGGATGACTTAGACTTGGATGGGGCTGGAGCCACAAGAGCAATAGTGCTACATGCATTACCTGCAGGTGTGAAATTCACAATTACCAGCATGATGATTCAACTTCTCAACTTGAAGGAAATGATCAGTGGTACATCCGGTGATGATGCCAACCAACACTTGATGAACTTCGTAGCAATACGCATATCACAAGAAATCCCTTTAGTTAGTCAAACTGCTATGAGGCTGAGGCTATTTCCGTTGTCTCTAACTAGGGAGGCGACAAGCTAGTTGAATCAATTGCCAGTTGATTCAATCAGGACTTGGACCAAATTGAAGGAAGCTTTCTTGGAACGGTTCTTTCCAGAATCAAAAGAACTGCAGATGAAGGACGAGATAAGTACACACAATAAAGAACCAGGGGAAGCAATGCATGATACTTGGTGGAGATTCAGCCAAAAGCTGATGTAATGCCTGAACCATGGTCTTATTGAAAGATATTTAAAACTTATTGATCACTGAATTTTATCACTAAGCATGTTGTTGATGCAGTGTGTGGGGGTTCATTCATGAGAAAGCCATTCCCAGACATTATGCAAATAATGGATGAAGTCTTGAAGAACAATAAATAATGGCACACCGAATATGGTGAGGTCGGGGACCTTGATTCACATTCGAGCTTTCAGCTGAACAGAAGAAGCGAGAAGAAGAAAAGGACCAAGACATGGCCCACATGAGGACTCAAATGGATCTACTCACAGAACACATCATGTCCGGTCCAGAGAAGGTAAATATTGTCGGTGCGTCACAGAGGTATGAAGATCAAGGCATTGACTTATATGAGCAGGCCAAATATTTGAGTAATCAGGGGGGTTTCCAGAATTGTAACTCGGGAAACCAAAGATATAATTCTGGAAATCAAGGTCGGAGCTACCAAAGAGAGGGGAAATATGAAAGATCAGGTAACTGAGAATAAGGCAACTAACATAATAGAGATGTATATAGAAATGAACGCAGTGGTCTATATGTGCCTCCAAGTAATAGAGATCGTGAAGGTGGTAATTCTAGCTGGTCCAAGATAGAGGATATGTTAGCTAAGGTGCTACAAAAGGTCGAATCAATTGATGCAGGTGTAAAATAGATAAAAAATTATTTCTCCAATATGAGTCAGTTGGTGGATTCTTACACATCAATAAAGAAGTTGGAGCAAGAGTTAGGGCAATTGTCAGCATTTCTTAACCCAAGAAAGAATGGTTCACTACCTAGTGATACAATTCAAAACCCTAAGGATGGGCATTGCATGGCAATTTCTACCAGTAGAGGTAAGATCATGAATGAATCAAAACCTACACGTACTGAGCAAGAACAGAGCATAGAGAGAAATGAGGAAGCAGAAGCTGAGGTTGAAAATGAAAGTGATACAGAGGTGGTTAAACTAATAGAGAAGACAACTAAGATAAAGGAAACAGAAGCAGAGGCAATACTTCCTCCTACACTCCCTCAGGGATTCAAGAAGAAAGCTGAAGATGGGAAGTTTGCAAAGTTTATAGCCATGCTGAGGAAATTATCAGTGAACATCCCCTTGGTAGAAGCACTGGAGCAGATGCCAGGATATGCGAAGTTCATGAAGGACTTAGTTACAAAAAAAAGATTTTTAAGTTTTGAACCGACTGACAGTGTCCATCATTGTAGTGCCACTGCTACAAGATCCTTGTTGCCAAAAAAAGGAGGACCGAGGTGCATTAACTATAGCATGCACCATTGGAGCAATCGAGTTTGCAAGATCCCTATGTGATCTAGGGGCGAGCATCAATATTACTCCTCTAGCTATTTTAACAAATTAGATTTGGGTGTTCCAAAACCTACTGCGATGAGGTTGATGATGGCAGATAGGTCATTGAAGCGACCTGTGGGTATTTTATTTGATGTGCTCGTAAAAGTGGACATCTTTATTTTTCTGACCGACTTCGTGATCCTAGATTGTGAGGTAGACTTTGAGGTTCCCATAATAACGGGAAGGCCATTTTTGGCCAGAGGTCAGGCTTTAGTTGATGTTGAGAATGCAGAGCTGAAATATAGACTCAAGAATAAAGAGGTAAAGTTCAAAATATGTAGGTCTATGAAGCAACCACAAGACATGAATGTGGTGTCTGCAATAGATGGCATTGATGAAGGTGATCTAGAAGCTGCAATTGAGAAAAGATTCTCTGTGAAAACATTGGTAGCAGTGATAGTGAATTTTTAAGAAGACTTCTGGGATGATATGTGGAGACTCTAAATGCTCTTCAAGGGATGGGGTCACATTATTATGCTCCAAAGAAATTAGAGTTAGACTTGAAAAACATGCCAAATCCTCCTAAAATGTCGTCTATTGAGGAGCCACCTGTACTTGAGCTGAAATAGTTACCCTACAACCTAAGGTATGTATTATTAGGTACTAATAACACATTTCCAGACATTTTTGTTGCATATCTTAATGATGAACAAGTGCAAGTTGTAGTCAAAGTCTTGACATGGTTCAACAGAGAATTTTGTTGGACTATTGCTGACATAATTGGAATACCTCTGGGTATTTGCACTTATAAAATCCAACTTGAGAAAGATTGCAGCCCGAGTATTGAACACCAGAGGAGGTTAAACCCACCAATGCAAGAGGTGGTCGAAAAGGAAATTATCAAGTGGTTGGATACAGGGGTGGTGTACCCTATTTCTGAAAGTCATTGGGTTAGCTCAGTGCAATGTGTGCCCAAGAAGGGTGGTATGACAGTGGTTTCAAATGCAAAAAATGAGTTGGTTTTGCAAAGACCAGTCATAGGTTGGCGAGTGTGCATGGATTACAGGAAGCAGAACATGTTGACCTTGAAAGACTATTTCCCAATGTCATTCATGGATCAGATGCATGATAGGTTGGCTGGTAAAGGTTTGTATTTCTTCTTAGATGGACATTCTGGGTATAACTAGATATCAATTGCATCGGAAGATCAAGAGAAAACCACATTTACATGTCCTTATGGTACCTTTGCATACAAACGTGTGCCATTTGGATTTGCAATGCACCCACAACTTTCTAGACGTGTATGATGTCCATATTCTCGGACATGGTCGAGGACACTTTGGAATTGCTCATAAATGATTTATCTTTGGTAGATGACCATTTGATGATTGTTTGTTAAATCTTAGCGGGCACTACAGAGAAGCAAGGAAGATAACGTGTTGCTTAATTGGGAGAAGTGCCACTTCATGGTTAAGGAAGGCATAGTCCTAGGCCACAAGGTGTCACAGAAAAGACTGGAGGTAGAGAAAGAAAAGATTGAGGTAATTGAAAAGTTGTCTTCACCTATTTATGTAAATGGTATTCAGATTTTTAGGGTCATCCATGATTCCATCGGTGATTCATCAAAGACCTCTAAAAAATTGAACACCCCTTGTACAAGATGTTGGAGAAAGAAATTCGTTTTAGATGATGCGTGCATAAAAGATTTTGAGTGATTGAAAGAAAAACTTGTCTCTGCCCTAGTGATCATTGGCCTATATTGGTCGGAACCATTTGAGTTGATGTGTGATGCTAGTGGTACTTCTTTGGGAGTTGTGTTAGGGCAAAAGTGCAATAATATCTTTTACCCAATCTACTACGCTAGCAAGGCAATAAATGGAGCACAACGTAATTATACTGTTACTGAGCAGGAGCCACTTACTGTAGTATATGCATTTGAGAAGTTTAGGGCATACTTGCTAGGCACTAGAGTGATAGTTCACATTGATCATGCAGCACTGTGATAGTTAATGGTGAAGAAAGATGCAAAGTCGAGATTCATAAAATGAGTGTTGTTACTTTAAGAATTTGATTTTGAAGTCAACGATAGAAAAGGTTATGAAAATTAGGTGGCTGATCACCTGTCTAGGTTTGAGGATGAGAAGAAAGAAGAAATTGAGTTAGAAATTAATGACTCATTCCTAGATGAGCAGGTACTAGCCGCCACTCTTGATCTCATTCCTTAGTTTGCTGACTTTGCTAATTCTCTTGTCAGTTAGTTAATGCTTGATGATTGACATTTCAACAAAGGAAGAAATTCCTACATGATGTGGGTAAGTATTTCAAAGCAGAATCGTATTTATACATGGGTGTGTGCTGACAATATCTTCAGGCAATGCATACCTTAAGATGATATGCTGAGTATCTTAGAGGCCTGTCACTCCTCTACGATATGTGGTCACCATGGGGGAGCACGTATTGCTCACAAGGTAATCCAGAGTGGATAATATTGGCCTATAATCCATTAGGACTCAGTTGACTTAATCAAGGGTTATGATGTATGTCAGAGGCAAGGAACCATCTCTCGTCGTCATGAACTACCAATGACACTTATTTTGGAGAGGGAATTGTGTAATGTGCGGGAAATCGATTTCATGGGACTATTTCTGAGCTCTTATAGGCAAAAGTATATACTTGTGGTAGTAGATTATGGATCCAAATAGGTTGAGGCGGTAGCCTTTCCTGAAAATGATGGCAAAAGTGTTGTTGGTTTTTTCAAGAAGAACATCTTCTCAAGGTTTGACACACCTAGAGCTATTATCAGCGATTAAGGTTCACATTTATGTAATAAACTATTCAACACACTTTTCGCTAAATATGGGGTTAAACATCACAAAGTGTCAACATTGTGTCATCCGTAAATAAGTGGTCAAGTAGAGGTGTCAAACAGGGAAATCAAAGAAATATTGGCAAAGACAGTGAATGCCAATTGAATAGATTGGGCAAGGAAGTTTGATAATGTGTTGTGGGCATATCAGAGAACTTTCAAGACACCCATTGGTATGTCTCCATTTCAGTTGGTGTCTGGAAAGGCATGCCATTTGCCTGTCGAGCTGAAACATAAGGCACTTTGGCCGCTGAAGGAGTTAAACCTGAGTTGGAATGAAGCGGCGAACCTGAGATTGGATCAGATAAATGAAATGGCTGAATTCCTTTTGAGAGTTTATGAATGGTCTACGCTTTATAAGGAACGGATGAAGCTATATCATGATAAACATATTGAGAAGAGGAGTTTCAATCCGGGTGACTTAGTGCAACTTTTCAACTCAAGGCTCCATCTATTTCTTGGGAAATTGAGATCCAAATGGTTTGGGCTATTCAAGGTAACTTAGGTATTTCAGTCGGGTACGATAGAACATGAGAATAACAAAGGTGAGGGATTCAAAGCCAATGGCCAGCGAGTCAAAGCATACTTGGGAGCCCCAAAGGAGCTGAAAATACTCGAGGAGTGCAAGCTTGATGAAGTCTGAGTAATCAAGTAACCAGTGTCGTGCCGTGACATTAAATTGTGTGCTGCCTGGGAGGCAACCCATGATTTTAATTGTCATTGATAGTTTAAATTTGAGCATGTTTTTCATTGTTTTTATAGTGTCACAGTGTGTTAGTGTGTGCAGGAAAGAGTTGGACAAAGGAATGAGGAGCTGGAATTTGGATTACCTTCACGGGAAACCACACAGGCCATGGTGCTCTTCACGAGCAAATTCACGGCCCATAAAGTCAACATCCCCCTTCAAGGAGCCTACTGGAAATTGCAAATAAGGTTCACATAAGGTTTTACGGTCTGTTTGACCTTAGCCGAACTATTTAGCCTCTCGTGAACCCGCATGTCAGTTTTCTAGCATAAGGGATTTTCATGATCACTCGCCCGGGCCGTGGTGCCCTTCACGAGTACCATCACGGTCCGTCACAGGTAAGTCGGCAAGAACAACTCCGACCCGACCTGACCCATGCAACTTTAAATTAATTTTAACCTTTTAAATAGCCTTCAAAGCACCAAAGGTCGGATTTCTTCTCTCTTCTCTCACTTGTAATGGTTCCTAGTGCTATTAAAAGTTTTCTCATTACCCATAATTCCAAAATCAAACAAAGAATCAAAACCCTAGTTCTTTATTACAAAGTAATCAACATTGAAGTTCATTTTTTTTCTAGTGCAAAAATTTGAGCAAATTTTGAAGTAAGTTCATCTCCCTACTTCATATAAGTTTGATCTTATCTATATTCAAATTATAACTACTAATTTTTGTTTGATTTTCGAGATTCTTACTTGATAAATTGATTTTTAGGGTTTGTATGTTGTGGGTATGCAAAAATCATTTTCATCTTTGATTTTCCTTTGTGGGTATGAGTAATTTGTGTGGGGATTGAGATGTATGATGATGTAGGTGTGAATTTGAGTCTGAATCGATTAGTTGAATTGTGCCCACGTGAGTATATCGAGTACATTCAGTCAAAATTGAGAAAAGAGAGGTTGTTCGATTGTGGGTATGGTAGAAATTGATAATACTTGTTGCTTATTGATTGAGATTCATGAATAATGTGTATGGGTTGTATAAATTAGTTGTGCAGACACGACGGAAACACTAGGAAATGTTGGTCGATTTTAGGCATGATTTAATTGAAAGAAATTGCTCTTAGTTGGGTAGTTCTTTGTGGGATTATGTAGATTAGTTGCCTCCATGAACGAAACTCCTTAATAAATTATGGTTGTGTGCTGATACCTGATGAGTCCACAAATTGGACTCATTTAGGGCTTTCTTTTAATAGAAATAGTGTCCTCGAAAGCTTGTTTTATCTCAATACCTGATTAAAATGCTTAAGTTTCAGGTATTTGAAGTTTTACTGGAAGCATGGACACTTAGGCGCAAAATGGAGCAAAAAGGGCTGAAAAGAACAAGAAATGAAGTCTGCGGATCGCTGAATCCAACTTGGCGAGTCGCCAAATTGACATGCACCACCCTTTGTTCTAGTACGCAAAGCCTTGAAGGAAGTGGATCAAAAGGTGAGGAAAGGAGCAGTCGGCGAGTCGCCGATTAGTTCCGCAAAGCAGTATTGTACCGCCTAATGATCCAGAATATGAGGATGGTGAAGGCAAGACACTGAAGGCGATGAGCTGATTAAAGGGCGAATAGCCATGTTCATCGGTGATCTCTACTAATGTCGTCGAATGATTCTCCGCAGCACAATCTATGGAAACTATAAATACTAGTTAGAGTTGTAGTCTTAGTGTGGAATATTTTAGAGTAAATATTATTATTAGTCTATAGTATTTTTCTATATTTTCTCTCAAGTTTGGAGAGGGTTTTGTGGAGACTTGAAGAAAGGAGTTCATCTTCCCCAAGCTGGAAGTGGGTCTTTTTTATTCTTCTTCCATAGCTTAATTCAAGGTTTAATTTCTTATACCCAGTTGATTTATTTATCATGTTAGGTATAATTTCTTATTTCTTAATGTGTGGCTAAAAAAACCCCATTCTTGGGGTGTGATTTAGCAAATATAGGTTGATATTCTTGTTGGGTCTTGCTTGCTGATAGGTTAGATGTATGTTAATGGTGATTTCACCTAGTGATTATGGTTTAATCTAAAGGGTTTGTAGTTGCAAATACAAAGCCACCCATGTGTTTTTGGCTTGCCCAAGAGGGAGTTTGCGAAACCAAAACCACTAGACTGATGGTCTAAGGAGTGGGTCGACATGAGGTTCAGCCCAAGAGGGTGAGCCCTAGTCCCAAATCCTAAAACTAAGCTCGAGAGAGAGTGAGTGGGGTAAGGCGTAGGCTGGTCTTCCTGCGGCAAATGGATGTCCGAGAGGAACGCATTTGAAGTGGGTAAGTTGCCCGAGAGGGAACTTATTTCCATTTAAAGATTAGCCTAGTCATTATTGTCTTGCAAATTTCCTATTGAAAGCATGTACCCAACGATTTATCTCAACTTGTATTGCGGTCACATCCCAAGAACCTCTCCCCATACTTAATTTTCTGGTTTATTTTGTTGTTTTATCACTTGTTACAAAACCCCCATTTGATATTTGACACTTTCGTGTCATCCCCTTTAATTTACTATGTTTTTGTTCGTTAATATCTTTAGCTACGACTAGTTAGAATGTAATTTTATTTTTCTATCAAATCTCAAAACCACTCACTTGGGACACGACCCCAACCTTTAGTTGGGTTATTATACTATCGATGATCGTAGACACTCATACCGTAGGTTAGTGTCGTTGGTCACGATAAGCATCAATAACTAATGAAATTCGGAAAATTGAGCATATGGGTTAAAAGTAACCGAGAATGTAACCCAAGTGTCAGTCCACGAGAGGCTTCACGAACCGTGTAAGGAGACACGGGCCGTGAAACGATTCGTGATCCACACTTGGATAATGAGTGGGTCAGTGGCTAAGTTCACGAGGGCCCAAACGGCTCGTGGTTCACTCCACAGACCGTGAAGTTCTCTGTGAACAATAACCAATACCGGTTCACTACACTGTTTCATGTTCACGAGGGACACTACAAACTGTGGTACCCACTACAGCCCATGTGGACCTCCATAAAATAATTATTATCGTTTTTTAGTCATATTGTCTTTTAATTTTTATTACGTGGCCCTTCCCAATGATAGATTGGGTGACTCCATTCTTAAGGCAAGGCGTCGCGTTGTATATTACACAGGGGAAGTTTAAGTACCTGTTAGTTCATCAATTGATTGATGAAATTATTAACTCGCTGTTGATTTTCAGGTACTATGGGGCCACGACGAAAACCTGCACCGCCACATACCTCGCCACCTTCACCGACTCAGAATGAAGATGGACATGAATCTAGTAGCTCAGAAGTCCAAATAAACACTGAAATCGAAGATCACTCCCCTCGAGCTACTAGATCACAGATAGTGAAAGCTACTGCACAACATACTCCTTCCAAGTCTGAAGAGGAAGGCAATGAGTCCGGGAGTGGTGGGGACTCATAGCGGTTCTCAGGTGAATGCAAATGAACCTCAATAAGAGGAAGGTGCAGAAGACGATACAGGAGAACATAAAGGTAATGAGGCCCAAGAAGAAGATGATGATGATATCGAGGGGGAACCGATGATACAATATGTACACCAGCAGGAGTCTGACCCAGTAGTGAAGATACAGATCATTGATTGCTTCCGCCCGATGTGGATAGTCCCCAAGTCAGAAGGCTTTTTTTAAAATGGTATAGTGTCAAAGGCTGGAGATTTTCGTGGGCGGCCCATTATACCCGAAGCTAGAGTGATCATGGCAGATATCTAGGCATTCCTGACAATTTACTGGCGCTTACAAATGCACCAGTTTGAATTGATTAAAAATGCGCCAGGAGAGTTCACACGACATCTTACCATAGAATTTTATGCCTCTTATGCAACCACTCTTATAACTTTGCAGCAGATATTGAAACGACAAAGAGGGCACAAAAACCAGGTGCAGCTACTTGGGGTCCATTAAATACAGTCTCGGTGATGGGTCAGACCATGGATATCTTTGAGACCACGATCAATAGGATGTTATATGGCCTAGAGTACACAATACCTACCTCAGTGGGGTTATTTGAAGGCAAACACCATGCGTCACAGGTGACACAGAGATGGAGAACCATACTTCACGAGACCGCTATAAAACCCTGTATTCGAAAAATGGAAATGAAACAAATTTTGGGAAGTTGCAGGTGCCATCCACGAAAGCTAACCACGACCCATAGGTGGGTCCATGGATAGGCCACCCAAAATAGTTGTCCAGGTAGAACCACGACTGGAACTATGGACTATCGGTGAGTCCAAAATCCATGGTCTAGAAGACGTAGGTCAGACCCCAAATTCTAACTTTCTGACACCAAATGACGGTCCACCAGGACGGAGCATAGGTCAGTCCACGGTCCATCGACTAGGGTCCGTTGGTGGGCAGCTGACAATTATTTTCAGGGGCAGTTGGGTCTTTTCAAAATTAATTAGTTCCTACACTACATTGTTTTACCCATCATTAAAACCCTTATATAAGAATTTTAAACCCAAATTCATCCCATTCTTCCAAAATCATAAAAGAAGATCTATTTTCCTCTTCAAAGTATTTCTCTCTCTAGATGCTTGAAGATGAAAACGGATTCAACCTAGGGTTTCAAGTCAACTCTCAATTCCTCCATTGAAGGTTAGCATTTGAATTCAAGGTATGATAGTTTTCCACCATGGATTCCTTCCTTCCTTGTAGTTCCCAAATTCCTCTATTTCAAAAGGTAGAATTCCCCAATTGAGTTAGGGTTTTCTTCAATTGTCATGGGTTCTTTTAATTATTGATTTAAATGATTGAATTATGATCTCTTATGCATGAATTTATGAAGTACTGTGATTTTATGATGATTTTCCCCATGAACCCATGTAATCTCCATGTTTTCAAGTTATTAATCATATGATGTGGTTTTAATCTCCAAGGAAGAGTTTTATATAATTAAGTATATATTGCTAGTTTTACATGAATTTATGATGAAATCCATATCTATCCCATGTTTTCTAAGTATTGATGATTGAAAGTGGGTTTTGAACCTTAAGCGGTAAATTATGGATTTATGCATTTTCTTATGAAATCTATGCAAATGTTTTAAGGGTTTTTTGAGAGTAAAGTACGAGTTATGATGATCATCATGATGTGTTATTGAAAGGTTTCTCCTGTACACACAAGAGTAAGAAGTAAAAGGTTTTGTCATATAATAAGGATTCTTAGGTTGAAAGGATTACTCCCCTAATTGAATCAAGGAGTAAAAGCTATCATAATGAAACTACCTTGGATTGGTTACCCTATGATACCTTTCCATGTATGATGACTTAGCTTGGATTTGCAAGATGACGTGCCTTTCCATGGGGAATAAGAACAAGAAGAAATGACTATTCAGTGGGATTTATGCTTAGCACCAAGAGGATATTGAGATGGAAGCTCTCCCGTGAATAGAGGTCAGGTTTTTAGAAGCAATCACTTAATCCCTTACCGATGTCCTCCCAAAGGATGATTTCCTCAAATAGACATTATCTAGTAGATCCACTTTAGATAAGACTTAGGTCCTTACCTTGGTAATTAAGTAGGACAACCCTTTTCAGTGTGGGAGACACTGGGGGATCATGTTATAGCTCACATGGTCTTTATGTCTGTTAAAGTTAATCCCCCATATTAATAATGAACTAAGGTTACTTGAAGAAGTATCGCATATGAGTTTAAAGGTCTTAAAGATGATTTTAGCTTGCATTGACAATTGTTTTATGATTTATGTTTTCTAACTCTTTTATATCATGTTTTAGCTTGGTCAATTGCATGTCATGAAATGAAATGTCCCTTTTAGTATGATTTAATTGTTTTATGCATGGCTATCATACTTGGTACATTGTTTTGTACTAACACATACTCTTGCCTACATTTCCCCAAATGTAGGGTCCGATAGTTAGGTTTCTCAGTTTCGTGGCTAGTGATTGAGTTCGAGATTTCCCAGCTTTGATGAGTCCTCATGCTTCGAGGACGAGCTTTTATTGTTTTAGTTTCTTTCATGTATCTCTTTTGGAGATGATGTGTGGGCTAGGATCAATTTCATTATATTGTATTAGATGACTGTGATGAGACAAATGATTTAGACTTCCGTTTTTCATTTATAAAACTATTGGTCTTGGACTATTGTTTTACTCTTATTGTTCTATTTCTTATGTTATGAAAGCTAAGTGACTTTTATGGGATCCTACGGGGTTCTATATGCCAGGTTACATCTATGGGGTACCCTTAGGTCATGACAAACTTGGTAATCAGAGCGTCAGGCTTAATATGGTATTCGAATATCTCATAATCCACGTCTAGTAGAGTTTTTTTCATAAGTGTGAAGCATGCCACATTAATGAATGAGAGGAAACAAGATGATTAGGAAACTCCACTTCTTTCAGTACTCTAAAGTCGTGCCATAGAGTTTGACTCTATAAAGTCTCTCTCCTAATCCTTATCCTATGTTCATCAGGATATGGCTACCGGAAGAGCATATGCTAGAATGGAGGGTGAGGTAGAATGCGGAACAAGAAGCTTCTCCCAAGCTCTTCAAGTCTTGGTCGATCCTTTGGCCGAGCAAGAGTCTAATGCAGAGTTTACGGATGCTTTTCAAGTGTTGGATAAAGCCATTATGGCCCAAGTAGGTAAAGAGCTTGCGGTTCCCGTGAACCAAAATGTGGGCACAACAGCTTCAAGACTGAGGGACTTCACTAGGATGAATCCTCCAGAGTTTCATGGTTCTCAAGTTGAGGAAGATCCTCAAGAGTTCATTGATCAGGTCTATAAGGCTTTGATGATCATGAGAGTTACACCGACGGAAAAGGCGGAGTTGGATATTTATCAACTAAAAGGTGTGTCTCAAATTTGGTTCAATCAATGGAAGGAATGGAGATCGGAAGATACGGGTCCTCTTGATTGGGTGAAGTTTAAGGTTGCTTTTCTTGATAGGTTTTTTCCCCTTGAGATGAGGGAAGCTAAGGTGCTTGAGTTCATTAACCTCGACAAATGAGTATGAGTGTGAGGGGATATGCTCTAAAGTTCACCAAATCGTCTAAATATGTTGTAATAATGGTTGCAGATTCAAGGGCTAGGATGAGTAAGTTCATTTCAGGTGTGTCTGAAATAGTGGTTAAAGAGTGCAGAACCGCCATGCTTATTAATGACATGGACATCTCTGGTCTCATGGTGCATGCCCAACAAATTTAGGAGGAGAAACTTAAGACTGGTGATGGTAATTTCTCTCATACAAGGTCCGATGAATATGGTCGTCCAAGATTTCAACAAAGGTTTTTCGATCAAGGTTCCTCCAATGCTTCTCCTAAGTTAAAAAAAGACAGGGTGTCCAATGATAAATCGTGAATTTTTTATATTTTTAATACATTTCACTTAAGAGTTGTGTGTGTCTAGAGCCATTTTGTATTTGGACTAATGTATTTTTATCGTGTTTGCAGGAAATAAGTTTGGATGTGGAAGATGAGAGACACAGTTGAAGAATGTTGCAGAAAAGGGCATCTACAGACGTGACTTACGGACCATAAGTCCAGTCACGGTCCGTATGTGGTAGGCGTGGATGGAAAGGCATAACTTGAAGGAACATCAGGGAATTCTTGACCAAGGGTGGAACCATGGTTACAAACGACGGATCGTAGGTCGACTTACGTGTCGTCATGTAGGTCCGTCAAATGATTCAGAGAAGGGGGTTCCAGTAGCTGATTCCGAAAGTTTAAGTATGGAGCTACGGAGGAGGATCCATATACCATTGATTGAGTCGCGGTCCATCCTGCTGATCCGTCAATCGTTACTGAGAGTTGAAAATTTTGAGCTTTGGAAGAATGCCTAAGTCTCAAACTATGGAAGGGACCTACAGACCGTAGGTCAGTGTCATAGATCGAAACCGCGTCCAAAAACTTTATTTCCTTATTTCATTTCCTCTTTGTTTAGGACTATGTTTTCTATGAATAGGGTAGGTAAACCTCATTTTTGGGGGTTAGCCACTATTGTTTAACTCTAGTTCTTGGGAATTAACTTGCAAACATTAGCAAATTGATTTCCTAAATTCGGTTTATAAAGATTCTTGCTTTGAATTTCAATTGAAGATTACATGTTTATTCTATTCACTACGTAAGTTCATGAATTCTTCTTCTAACAATATGAATTGTGCTCTCGCTAGTATAACTAACTAAATCCATAACTAGGGTTGTGGGAACCATAAGCGATTAACAAAGTATGAATAGTAACTAAGTAATTCTTGAATAGTGTTTTTGCATACATTGATAATTATTTCGTTTAGAAGTCTTTTTAACGGTTGCAAACGTTAGAACTCGCCTTGTTGCTACTTGCCGGACCAAGGAGAAAGTTAATAGGAATAGAATTATCAACATAGATTTAGTGTGATACTATCTAATAGTCTAATGTCGATTGGTGTGAGGGTGAAAACTAATCCATACATTGATGTGATGTCTAATATGAGGTAAATGTAAGGGTTAGTATATTATACACACGTAGCCAGACCATGGTGTGGGGTTAAATTCTCTATTTGCCGGACCAAGGATTTAGAGATACATAACTTACCACTTTGCATGTGATACACTAGAAAAGTATTGATATTACTAGGATTAACACGCTATGAGCTTATTGGGAACACAAATGCCCTAGTTACTTTCTCTCATTGATAACAACTAAAGTTTAAATCTTTCTTAATTTCTCTCTAAACAAAAATTAGTTATTTGTTACACAAAAAACCCCCCCTTTACTTACTTGTCTTGGAAATACGTTGACTAAACGAATATAATTGTAAGTTAAAGTTAAGTCTAAACCATATTCGTTGTGGGATCGACCCCAACCTACAAGTTGGGTTCTTTACTTGGTAACGATCGCTTATACTTCTTTAGGGAGGTATAATTTAAGCATCCGCCACAATGTAGACACTCCTTACCATCCACAGTCTAGTGGGCAAGTTGATGTGTCCGACAGAGAGACCAAGCAGATTTTGGCTAAAACTGTGAATGCGAATAGAATAGATTGGTCAAGGAAACTTGATGATGCTCTATGGGCCTATCGCACTGCATTTAAGAATCCCATAGGTATGTCCCCCTATCAACTTGTATATGGGAAGTCTTGCCATTTGCCGGTAGAGCTAGAGCATAAGGCTATGTGGGCGCTAAAGAAGCTAAATTTCGATTGGGGCGCCGCATCGAATCAGAGAGTATGTGACATGAATGCGCTTGATGAGTTTTTGTTAAGAGCTTATGATAGTTCAGCCTTTTACAAAGAGAAGATGAAGAAGTCTCATGATCAAAAGATCGAAAAGCGTGAATTTGTTGTGGGTGATCTGGTGCTTCAACTCAACTCTAGGTTGCGCTTGTTTCCTGGCAAGATCAAGTCCAAGTGGACCGGGCGATTCATAGCCATGCAAGTGTTCATACATAGAGTTGTCGAGCTCGAAAACAATGAGGGAACAAGGTTAAAGGTGAACAGGTGAAGGATCAACGTGTACATGTAAAAGAGGAGAATGTGCAAGAGGTGGTTGAGGCTTTCTATCTTGATGAAATATGAGTAATAAAGAGGCATGCGTCGTGCTGTGACCTTCAATCAAGCGCGTCTTGGGAGGCAACCCAGGATGTATAATCTATCCAACTGTAGGTTTCTTTTCGATTTAGGAGTTTTCTTTGTTTAGTTGACTTTCTATAATTGTTAGATTGGTATTTTATTATTGTTTTAGTGTTGTCTAGATACTGCATAAGGTCTGTGTCTAACAATTGTCCAGTAAATGAAAAAAGAAAGGCCTAATGGTTGCTACATGTGCAGGAGCGAAAGGCAAAATCTGCAGAAAAAGGGTTGTGTAGAGGTCTACGGACCCCATCGACGGTCCATTGTTTCATTCACGGACTGTGAATGGTGTCGGTAGACCCCCAAGTAAGTTTTAAAAGGTTTCAAAGTTCTGAGTGACATACGGACCCAACCCACGGTCCATCGGTCGACCCATGGCCCATAGATGGTATTTCGTGGGTCCAAACCTAAGGTTTGCCCGACCCAACCCGGACAACTTTTAAATTAAAACCCCTTCATTTTATATTCATCCCCCACATTCAAAACTCCCTCCCAATCATTTTTAACCCCTTCTTTTCCCAAAATCACTCCATTAATCACCCAAATCCCACATATCACTCCCCATTCACTTCCCTAATTCCCATATCATATTTCCCTTCTTCCAAATCCTCATCTGCAGTTCTTATTGTCCTGGTTTGGCATCATAAGGCTAGCGAAAGGTATAAAGAGTTCATTGTCAACACATGATCACCCATTTCCATTGCTTGTAAGGTAAACGATTTCAACTTAACTCTGAATTTTGATATTCATTGTTCAATATGTGAAGTCAGGAAGTGGATCTTCACCTCGGGTTTTTTATGTATGAAATTGTATGTTGAACTAAAGTTAGAAACACCTTTGGGATGATAGAATGTGATTGTGGTGTCTTTATAATGAAATAACTCAGATAAAAATAGTCTAAATGAAAGTTTCGACCTAGGGTTCCTAGTTTTGTATGCAATACATGTAAAAATGAGTAATCAGAGTCGTAGGGATGACAAACTATCACAAATTGTGTTGAAATGCATGATTAGACTTAGGTTGAATAATTGAAATTGTCGAAACATGGTTTAAACAAGAGGCATGTCTGATAACTAGCACAAACTTGACCCACGAGACCCCATCTACGGACCGTAGATCAAGTCTGTGGGTCTGTTGCACATGGAAAATCCACTAAGTGTGGAAACACGGAGGTAGACTACTGTCCCTAGGTAAACCTACAGACCGTTCTACACATCCGTGGTTCCTATCAAAGTCCAACTTTTTGGGACTTCTGACCTACGGAGAGGAACCACGGACCGTAGGTCAACCTATGGACCGTAGGTACCTACCATAGATGACCACTGAAGCTACTGTCTGAATTTTTTATTGGTCTTTTTTTAGTTCGTTCTCTGTTCTAAAAAAATTTCGAGTATGTTATTAGTTTACTTTGGTACTAATTATGCCTCCACAGGTACCATGGCCCCAAAGAAAGTCCCGACCTTCGCACCAAGGGGAATGTCCAAATCAGTCGCACCAAGCTTCTTATTGATTGATGGAGATACTAATGCAGAGACTAATCCTGCTTATGTTCCACTACCACAAGGACCTCCCCCACAGCACCCCGTACTACCCGGAACCAATCCCGGTAGGTGGTTCCGGACGTAGTCACTGCCTACCAGTCTGATTAGGAGGATACACATATCGGGCTACCGACTGGTTCTGCTTCCAGCTCTGAGTCTGCCTCTGCTTCCAGTTCCAGTTCCGGCTCCGCATCCGGGTCAAGCTCACATACTAGGGCTTCCTCGTCTGATGAGGCTGCTAGTACAGAGGATATTCCAGAGCCACCGAACACCGAACTTGCCCCAGTTGCGGAGGAGTCAAACAAGTGGTGTGTTGAGGGCCAGTGGTAGATTTACAGGGATTCCCGGATGCGTACTAACAAAGAGAGAATGGCCCAGATGGTTACAGAGAAGCGCAGGGTACTCACAGGCAGCCTGCATACCATGCCCGACATCAACTGGCTCTTACAATAGCATAAGCGTGAGTGGATGGCTTCAAAACTAGGGACCTATAGCAAGAAGATCGTGAGGGAGTTCTATTCTTCCTAGGCAGCCACCCTCTGAGGCTCTATTCACAAACAGGCCAAGACCTCAGCCCAGGCACCACTCACGACTACACTAATGCATGGGTTTTCTGTGGATATATCTGAGATCACCATTCATCGGTTCCTCTGTAGTCCAGCCCACACTTGGGCACTCAACACGGCCGAGTTAGACTATAGATGGGACATTATGCAGAGCGAGGAGTTCCCACAGATTGCAGAGAAAAGGGATGCCGTCTTACACTGGCTGGTGAGTCATATTCCTACAGATGGAAAGCAAGCTGAGTGGGTCAGCACCCCAACCTTAGGGATCAAGAAGGCCACTCTGAATTTTGTGGCCAAGTTCTTCTGGCTATTAGTGCGGAACCAGGTGTCTCCTACTCAGACAGACAATGTACTTACATGGGACTGTGATGTGATGGTTGTTGCTTTGGTATCTGGGTTTAAGATAGACTTCACCTGCATGGTGATTGCGGAGATCAATGAGTGGGCTTTTCGGGCTACCATCAATTTCCCCTTTACGTGGTTCATTTTTTAGCTGTGCAGAGATATTGGGGTACCACTTTGGCACTGTGACAAGATGGGGCAGGAAAACAAAACTCTAGACATTGGCCTGATTATGTATGAGGTACCACCATTAGGTGTGGATTTGGTAGCTGATGTGGAGAAAATGCAGGGTGCAGACCCCACCCCTCCAGCCACTACTGATGATTCCCCGGCCTCCCCATTTCAGGCCACCAGTCAGGCCCCCAGCTCATCCAGAGCCACCACTTGGTCAGGATCCGTTTTCGTGCCCTTTGCTTATGTTCAAAAGTTTGAGGCACAGATGGCCACAATGCTTCAGCATATGAAGCCATGGATGCAGCGGTCTATCTCAAAGTCCGAGGCTAGGATGTAGCAGCAGATGGAGCATATGATGGACCTGAAGCTCCAAGCCGTTAAAAAGCGCCTGGAAGCCTTCAAGTTACGAATCCTCGAGTGACCAGCCCCCACTACTGATATCTCTTCCTTTCGGAAGGAGTTGGATATTCTCTGGGTTGATCTTGATTCCATCCTTGCTCCACCTACAAATGAGCCAGAGTCCACTCTTATTGTACCGGTTGATGATACAGTGCTAGATGCCTTGTTCGGAGAGGACATACCACAGCCCGAGTCCACCCGTGATCAAGGGAAGAGGCCCCGCTCTAGTTGCACTTCTAACGCTACTGATGATGCACAAGCAAAGAAGGGGGAGCGCCAGCAAACCGAGTAGGCTAGGACAACCTCCATTGTGGATGAGGAATTGCTCCAACAGAGAATTCATGAGGGTAATGTTGGAGCCTCGAGTTCTATGCCCACCACTGAGGCAATAGCTGTTGTGAGAGATGATGTTAGCACTATTGATGGTGCTGAGATGATTTATGACAATGTCACTAATGGCGTTCCCCGTGATGATCCAGCGGGCTCTGGGAAACTAGACCCACCCTCTTGTTGATAGGTCTTTTACTCTTTACTTTTTGTGCATTGGGGACAATTACAGTTTATTTTGTTGGGGGTGGGGTAAATGGATGTGAGTGATAGGGTGAAGTCTAAGTAACTCAACTCATATTTCTGTCTTAGAGTTTTCTTGTCTGTTTTCTTTTCCCCCAAAAGACCATTTCTATTTATGTTGAACCGGCATGTGTTAGGATTGTAAGTGGAGAAGCATGAGAAAGAATGAAGCATGATGGTATAATCAAGAATAAAAAATGATACCCGTCCAATTTTTATGATATGTGCTAAAATATGTAGGCTAGAATGAGTTTAATCTGTTGGCTCTAAGTATGACATGTTAAAGAACCAAGAGTGTGTCCGGATAATTGAATGTTCAGACAGTTTTGTGCCAATCTAGAACTTGCCCCATTGGTCTTGCTAGGATAATCTAGCTAAAAGTTGGGAAGTGATCATAGGCCATTGTTCAAACTAGTCCACTTAAGCCTAAAATTATCTAACCAAATGGTAGCATTATTCCTTTTGATCCAAATATTTGACACTAAAATTGACCATTTCGTTTGATTCACCAAACTCACCTTCCCTTAAAATAGCCTTGGCCCCGGTCCCTCCTTACTTAGGCCAAAAGCCTAAGTTGAGGCTGACCAAGTGTGGAACAACGGAGGAAAATGATGTACCGTCCTGCACATCCGTCTTTTGGATGAGAAAGTTTGAGTTGGAGTACCTGAACCACGGAGGTGACCCATACATCGTAGGTCGACCCGCGGTCCATAAGTCATGTCGTCTGTAGAAACCGTGTTCTGAACTAATTTTCCTTATTTTTGTTTTCTAGTTGGTTTAGAAAGTAAATAATATAAATGTTAGATGTTATTTCCATTTTTTGGGGTTAGACAATATTGGAGACTTATGTTTTGGGTCTTTTGGAATTATTTTGCAAACTTTTTGGCACTTTAATTCCAGAAGATAGTTTATGCAAATTGCACTTTGATTTTCAATTCAAGATTTCGGTTTTCATCTATTCTAATTGTAAGTTCATGATTTATTTTAACACAAATATAAATCGAGAATTCTCAAGCATGAGTAGCTAAATCCACAACTATGGTTGTGGGAACCATGAGCAATTAACAACGCATGACTAATAACTAAGTAATTCTTGAATAGTGTTTATGCATGTATTGTTAATCATTTCGTTTAAAAGTCTTTCTAGTAGTGCGCAATGTTAGAACTCGCCTCGTTCCTACTTGCCTTACCAAGGGGGTAATAAATGAGAATAGGATTAAACAACATAGATTTAGTTAAGGATTTGCTGCTATCTAATAGTCTGACTTTAATCAGTTGATGTGAGGGTGAATACCCAACTCAATTGACATGATGACTAATATGGGGTAAAGGTAAGGGTTAGTAAACCACACACCCGTAGACTTACCAAGTTGCTAGTTAAAGGCCCTACTTAGATTACCAATCAGTTAGGGATATATAACTTATCAGCCTTGCATGTCAAACATTAGGATATAATTACTATTATTAGGAATATTGCATTACGAGCTTGTGGGGAACGCATATACCCTAGTTTTCATCTTATATTGATATCTCAACTATGAATCTTGCTTACTCGTTACTTATTAATTTGACTCAACAAACTGTTACTTTAGTTACAACCCCCCCCCCCTTTGTTAACTCTTTTGGCAAATAGTTTGACTAAAAAGATATAAGTGTGAGTTCAGTTTAAGTCTAAACCATAATCCCCGTGGGATCGAACCTAACCTACAAGTTGGGTTCTTTATTTGGCAACAACCGCTTATACTTCTATTCGGAAGTGTAATTTGGTTGTATCAAATTTTGGCGCCACTCCCGGGGAATACGACTTTTAGATTAAATTAACTTTATTATTGAATTTTAGTCAAGTATTTCCTGATTTTACATTTTTGTTTTATTTTTGTTTTCTACAGGTTTCAACTGTAGTGTATGCCAAGTACATGGAGTCAAGGAAATTTCCTGACGCCCTACGATCCTGAATTAAGGAAACATTTGAGGAGAATGGTTGGAAGAGGCGTAAATCTTGGGGTATAGTATGATCTAATCGGAAAGGGTCATGGTGAGGAAGCTAGTTTTCAACCTCCTGCAGTTGTTAATGTGCCCATTTAGGTTCAAGGTGGTCATTTAATCGAAATTACCGAAAGGGCGCAGAATCTACCAATACCGAGGGTTCGTGATAATTACTGGGTTGACTATGATGCGGTTGGATCAGATGGCCTATTGTTCTCCCTCCACTACCTCCAGGACACACATTTGTAGTGATCAGCAGTCTTATGCAAATGCTTACAGCAACAGGGTTCTTTGTTGGGTTAGCTTCGGAAGATCCATACGCTCACATGGCTAAATTGACAAGTTTCTGTAAGAGTAGTATGGGATGATCAGAATTGGATATGAACATCATATGTTTTAGAGTATTCCCACTTTCATTGACTGGTGATGTTGTTGTATGGTTTTCTGAGCTCTCCATACAATTTGATATATACATGGGACCAGTTGCATAAGGTGTTCATGGAGAGGTATTTTCTGGTGTCTAAGAAGTTGAATTACAAAGATAAGCTGAATAATTTTATGGCACTATCTGGAGAGTCAGTAAGCAGTTCATGGGATATGTTCACTAGATTCATGAGGACTGTTCTGAATTATCGCATAGATGTTAAGTCACTAAAGGAGTACTTCTACAGAGGACAGGATGACAATGGAAAACTTGTGTTAGATATTATTGCTGGAGGATCATATGGTGAGTGCATTTTTGAGGAGATTACCGAAAAACTTGAAAGGATCTCCCATAATAACATAGCATGGAGCACAAGGAAGGCAAATACTGGTAGAAGCACGTTTGTTGTTCAAACTGCACCAAGTGAATCAAAGGTTGATATTCGTGAGGAGATGGCTCAAATGAGGATAAAAATTGGCTTGGTATTAAGGCATGTGAGTGGTAGTGCAGAAAAAGTGAATGCGGTAAATTATCTAACTAGAACTCCACCGCCGCCAATTTAGGATTATTACTATGAGGAGGATGCGGATTTGGTGAATGATCAGACGGGGGGTTTCGGAACCAACACCTTAGGTTCCAATTCAGATAACTGGCGCCAAGATCAAGGAAACCAAGGTTGGAACTATGGTAACTACAATAGTGATGGAAACTATGTCCAAGATGGGAACTACAATCGTGATAACAATTACAACCAGAACAATTATGGCAACAAGAATGAGAAGGTTGGGCCCTATGTTCCCCCTGGTAATAGAGAGGCTGGTACTAGTATGACTCGGATTGAGGATATGATACAAAAAATGATGAACAAATTTGATTCTCTTGATGAGAATGTGAAGGAGATGCAAAATGATTTATCTAGAATTGGCCAAAATGTTGATGCCCATGCAGTGTCGATCAAGCAACTTGAGCAGCAGTTTAGTCAGGTGTCCGCTACTGCGAACCCATGCCAGCCTGGCACAATTCCTAGCAACACCATCCAGAATCTGAAAAATGATGCACATTGTATGGCAGTCAGTACTCGTAGAGGAAAGTAGACTATTGACCTGCCGACATCGTTTGAGGTTGAAAGCATGACAGAAAAATATGAGGATGAGAATGAGGTTATTGAAACTTCAGAAGCTGATACAGAGAAGGAAGCTGAGGTGACCCAAAGAATTTGTTCCCATGCCTAGACCTCCACCTCCATTTCTACAAATATTGGTGAAAAACACTGATGAGGGAAAATATCGTACGTTTATCTCTAAGTTGAAGCAAGTGTCCATTAATTTTCCGTTGATAGAAGCTTTGGAACAGATGCCTGGGTATGCAAAATTCATGAAAGACTTGGTGAACAAAAAGAGGGATGTCAGATGCCTAAGTATGCAACATTGTAGTGCTATTGCTACTAGGTCACTTGTGCAAAAGAAAGACAGTCCTTGAGCTTTAACTATTCCTTGTACAATTGGGATTTTACACTTTGCGAAAGCTTTGTGTGATTTAGGCGCCAACATTAATTTCATGCCATTGTCCATTTATAAGAAATTGGGTTTAGGAGCTTTAAAGCTAACTGTGATGCATTTACTTAAGGCCGATAGAACTGTGAAGAGACCCATTGGAGTTCTCCAAGATGTCCTTATGAAAGTGAAGTCATTAATCTTTTCGGCGAACTTTGTGATACTTTATTGTGTGGTTGATTTTTAGGTTCCCATCATCTTAGGGAGACCATTTCTTGCTACAGGGCGTGCCTTGGTCGATATGGAGAGAGGGTAGATGAAGTTTTGATTAAACAATGAGGAGGTAACTTTTAACATCTATACGTCTATGAAGGATGAAAGTGATCTTAAGTTGATCTCAGTGGTAAATCATATTTTGGAGAGAGATTCTGAAGTGTCTACTGAAGAGAGGTTAGGTGTTGATGCATTAGCAGCGGTGATAATGAATGTTCACAATGATGGTATAGAAGACTATGATGAGATAGTTGCTGCACTTGATATGTTAGAGTTCTGCTTCAAACCAAAACAGTTGGAATTAGACATGAAGAATCGAGACACCCCACCTGCAAAACCGCCCGTAAATGAGCCTCCAACACTGGAACTTAAAGTTCTTCCATCTCACTTATGGAATGTATTCTTAGGACAAAATAACACCTTGCCCGATATTATTGCTACTGACTTGAATGAAGGGCCAATGAAGGTGTTGATATCGGTGTTGAAGCGGTTTAAGAAGGCTATTGGATAGACTATTGCGGACATTATTGGGATTCCGCCGGGCATTTGTTCTCAAAAAATCCAACTCATGCCGGATAGTAAGCCAAATATTGAGTATCAAAGGAGACTAAATCCCCCTATGCAAGAGGTTGTGAAAGAGAAGATCATTAAGTGGTTAGATGCTGGAGTTATATATCCTATTGTTGATAGTAGTTGGATTTGCCTAGTTTAGTGTGTACCAAAGAAAGGAGGAATCACGATGGTTCCCAATGCTAAAAATGAGCTTGTTCCAATGATGTCGGTGAGTGCTTAGAGAGAGTGTATGGACTACTGCAAGTTAAATGTATGGACTGAAAATGACCATTTCCCAATGACGTTCATGGATCAAATGCTATATCATCTCTCTAGTAAGGGTTGGTATTATTTTCTAGATGGGTATTCGGGATACAATTAAATCTCCATAACTCCGGAAGACCAAGATAAAACCACCTTCACTTCTCGTTCTGTGACTTTTGCCTTCAAAAGGATCCCATTTGGGTTATGTAATGCTCTAGCGACCTTCCAGCATTATAAAATGTTGATATTTTCATATATGGTGGAGGAAAGGAAAGATGTATTTACGGATGATTTCTCTATGGTAGGTCATTTAAAGATTCTTTGACACATTTGGCTGAGGTACTAAAACAGTGTGAAGAGTGCAATCTTGTGCTCAACTAGGAAAAGTGCAACTTTATGGTGAAAGAGGGTATAGTTCTGGGTCATCGGAATTTGCAGAGAGGTATTGAGGTTGATAGAGGTAAATTTGAGGTAATAGAAAAGCTTCCACCACCCATCTATGTAAAAGGTGTTTGGAGTTTTCTTGGGCATGCAGGTTTCTACCAGAGGTTCATTAAGGATTTTTCAAAAATTGCACACCCATTGTGCAAGGTACTTGAGAAAGAGTGTAAGTTTGAGTTTGATGATGATTGTCAAAGAGCATTTAGAGGGTTGAAGGAAAATTTAACTTCGGCACCTATCATTATTTCACCGGATTGGGGGCAACCATTTGAGGTGATGCGTGATGCAAGTGGGGTGGCGCTTCGTGTAGTATTAGGACAGAGGCGAGAGAAAATTATACATCCAATTTACTATGCGAATGTGGCCCAAAAGAACTACACTGTGACTGAAAAGGAACTCCGTGTTGTGGTTTTTGCATTCGTGAAATTTGGATCCTACTTGCTTGGTTCTAAGGTCATAGTCCATACTGACCATTCTGCATTGAGGTATTTGATGGCTAAAAAGGATGAAAAACCAAGGTTGATTAGATGGGTGATCCTACTACAAGAGTTTTATTTTGAGGTAAAAAATAGAATGGGAACAGAAAATCAAAATCAGGTTGCTGATCATTTGTCCAGACTAGAGGAGGCAGTTATGATCAAGCTAGAAGATGGAATTGACATTAATGGTGTGTTCCCTGATGAACATCTATTGGTGGCTTCTTATGATCTTATCCCTTGGTTCGCAGACTTTGCTAACTACTTGGCAAGTGATTTGGATCCATCGGATTTGTCATTCCTCCAAAGGAAAAAGTTCTTATTTGATATGAAGAAATTCTTTTGTGATAATCCTTACTTGTTTCGTGTTTCTGATGAAGGGATTATTCGTCATTGTGTACCCGAGGTTGAGATGATGAGTATACCAGAGGCGTGTCATTCATCGTCTATTGGTAGGCACCATAGTGGTATCCAAAATTCCCTTAAAATTTTGCAGTGTGTGTATTACTGGCCTACCATCCACCAAGATGCTCATGATTTCGCCAAGTCATGTGATTGTTGCCGGCGTAAGGGAGGAATTTCAAAAAAACAAGAACTACCAATGAATCAAATACGGGTAATTGAGGTTTTTTATGTTTGGGGTCTTAACTTCATTGGGGCATTTGTGAGTTCAAATGGGATTAAGTTTATTCTTTTGGCGGTTGACTATGTATCAAAATGGGTGGAAACGGTTGCACTTTCAAACAATGAGGGAACTAGTGTCACCGCATTCCTGAAAATGAATATCTTCTCCAGATTTGGTACACAGAGGAAAATCATAAGCGATGGAGGTTCTCACTTTTGTAATAAATTGTTCAAGGCATTGCTTGAGAAATATGGTGTTTGCCACAGGATAGCAACCCATTATCATCCGCAGTTGAGTGTCAAATCGCAAGATAAAGCAAATTCTTGCAAAGACTGTAAATGCCAATATAACTGACTGGTCAAGAAGGCTTGATGATGTTCTATAGGCTTATCGCACTACATTCAAAAATCCCATAGGTATGTCCTCCTACAAACTTGTATATGAGAAGTCTTGTCATTTGCTTATAAAGCTAGAGCATAAAGCGATGTGGGCACTAAAGAATTTGAATATGGATTGGGGCGCCGCATCGAGTCAAAGAATTAATGAGATAAATAAGCTTTATGAGTTTCTCCTAAAAGCATATGAAATTTCAGCCTTATACAAAGAGAAGATGAAGAAGTACCATGATGAAAAGAATGAAAAGTGAGAATTTCCTGACAAACCCAAGTCTAAGTAGACCGGACCATCCACAATAACCCAAGTATTTCCACATGGAGCAGTTGAACTAAAGAATAAGGATGGAACAAAGTTCAAGGTTAATGGTCAAAGAATAAAGATCTACTTGGGGAAGTCCGAGAGTTTCAATGAGGTGATAGAGGAGTGGGATCTTGATGAAGTCTGAGTAATCAAGGTGTCTACGTCGTGCCGCGGTTTGTAATCAAGCACTGCTTGGGAGGCAACCCAAGATGTACAATCTAGCTAGGTATAGGAGTTTCTTTTCGATAGGGAGTTTTTCTTAAATTTGTAGTTTTAGTGTTGGCTAGATATAGATAGAATAGGGTCCGTGTACAAAAAGTGTACCAAAAATGTAAAGAGGAAGTCCTAATGTTTGCTACGTGTGTAGGGAAGAAATATAAGTTGCAGAAATTAAGTTGATGCAGTGATCTACAGGTTCCATCGATGGTCCGTCGGTCAATCCACAGACCGTGGATGGCATCTGTAGATCCCAAGTATGGTTTCTAAATTTTTCTAAGTTTTAGAGTGAATCACGGTCCCCATCGATGGACCGTAGGTCGACCCACAGTCCATTGACGGGGTTTCATGGGTCTAAGTTAGGGTTATAGTCAACTCGACCGGGACCCCATTATAATAAAAACCGTTCATTGCAAATACATTTCCCAGTTCCCTCTTTCCCCAAACCGTTTCAAACTACTAGAATTCCTAAATTTCATCCCTAATTGTCCCCCATCACACCTATAAAATTCTCCCTTTCCATTTCATTTTACATTTTCCCCAATCTTCCACAAATATCTCCCTCAAATCTCCATTTTTTTTCTTTTCTCCTACATCCTTCCTTCTCCGATGTTTAAAATTTGTTAGTGTGGGTAGAAGTAACCGCTTTACTACACACTCACCAACTTGGTTTACTTGTAAGTTAATTGATTTCACCGAAACATTGAATTCTTCATTGTTTAAATTTGAAGTCACTAATTCCAACTAGACCTTGGGTAATTAATGGCTTGTTAAATTGTTGAAATCTAGTTTAGATACTACCCTTGGAATGATGGTGTGTGAGTGTGTTATCGATTTAACTTGAATAAATGGGTTTAATAGGTCTAATTAGGAGTTTTGACTTAGGGTTTCGTTGCTTTTGTGTTGAAAGTTGAATGTTGCATAATTGAAACCCTACTGATAATGAACTACCACATAATATGTTGAAATACATGTTTAGACTTAGATTAATTGATTGATTGTTGCAGTTAATACGTTGTATGAAATTTGGAACCAAAGCCTGCACAACACTGGTCAACGGCCTCAACCGACGGACCGTAGGTCTACCTACGACCCGTAGGTCGTGGTTCGTCAAGTGACTGCACACAAATATCTACTAAGTTGTGAACCACAGTGTGGACTACGATCCGTCGTTCTATCGACGAACCGTTCTGCACATTTCGTGGTCCAACATCAGAGACCCAAAATGGACCCTCTAACCTACGGAGGGGACCCATGGCTCGTCGTTCCATCGACGGACCATAGGTACTCACCGTGGGTCACAAAAACAGCTACTGCTTCTGAATTTTTTTAATTGTTTTCTAAGTCCTAAAGGTGTTCTAAAATTATTCCTAGGTTCTTTTCAAATTCTTTAAGTACTTACAAGTCTTCCACAGGTACCATGGCACAAAAAGAGGCACTTGTTTACTCGAGGAGAGGCAAGTCAAAGTCGGTTTCACCCTCACATTGACTTCTTAACGGGTCTAGCAGAGAAGAATACACACTTGGGGAACTTGAGGCTCCCCAACTACCCTTGTGACCACGAGACGCCGAAACATGCAGGTGGTTGTTTCTCATGAGGAGCATCCCTCCTCCACCACTCCCATAGTTTCCCCAAGTCTGAGGAGGGGTCCCAGCATACTGAGTAGTGGCAGTCCAGCTCAGTTGAAGATTGCATTCTGGCTCAGAGTCGTATTTCGGCTCAAGTTCCGGTTTTACACCAGCCTCTACTTCCAATGCCACTAGATGTAGAGAGGCTCATGACCCGTTAGTCATACCTATGTTCCCTGTATAGTTGTCCACCGAGCCAAACAGGATGTGTGTTGATGACCAGTTCCAAATATAATACGATGGGCAAAACTAGAACAACCATCAAAAATAGGCTTGGACCATTACTGAGGAGCGTCGGGTACTTACGGGTAGCCTCCACACTATGCCCACTATTGAGAGTTGTTGAAGAGGCACAAGTGTGAGTGGATGGCAAGGAGTCTGGGAAAGTTCAGCGAAGAGATAACCCAAGAGTTCTACGCCTCCACTGTCCCCAATGCTCTACCCAAAAAGGCTAAGCCACTAGCTCAGCCCCCACTACAGGCTAAGCCACTAGCTCAGCCCCCACCACTATGCGCCATTTCATTTATGGCCCAGCTCACACTCTACCGATTAATATGGTGGATTATGACTATAGGATAGGGATCGTTCAGACTGGAGCATTTAAGAGGGATGCCGAGCAGCGAGAGACGGTACTATGACGGATGGCCCGTCATATTTCAAAGGATGGTAGAGCACCGAGTGGGTGCGAAATACTACCTTGCCCATCAGAAAGGCAACTCTGAGGTTCACTACAAAGTTCTTTTTTATTGTTGTGTGTACTAGACTATCCCCTACATAGGCAGAAAATGTGGTCACATGGATAGGGTTGTGATGTTGGCGGGACTTGAGCTTAACTTCGCCCGGATTCTGATCGTTGAGATTCATGAGAGGGTATTTAAGACCACCACCACTTTGCCCTTTCCTTGCCTTATATTTCATTTGTGTAGAAAAGATTCAATATCTAATTGACATTGTGATAAGCAGACAGAGGCGACCAAGACTGTAGACATCAGCCTTATTAGAGATGGTGCCAATCTTGCGGCACCGCGGATGGAACCACTTGTTCACCAACCTCTCTTGGGTGCTGATCTAGATGATGTTGTGGAGCATATTTAGGCTGGTGACACTCTCATACCTCCCACTTCTACAGATGCATAGGCTCCCCCTTCCACCTCCACTAGTCAGGCTACGAGCTCATCCCACGCCAGTTCCCCTTCAGGGTTCATTTTAGTTCCTCTGTCCCGAGTCCAGAAATTGGAGAACCGGATGGCTAATTTGCTGCAACACATGAGGTCCTGGATGCAGCGATCTGTAAAGGAGTCTGAGGCTCGTATGCAATGGATGATAGACGGGAAGATTCAGGTAGTCCACAACCACCTAGATGCATACGAGTTGAGAGTCTTGGAAAGGCCTGCACCTACCATTAATGTCACCACTTTCTAGACGGAGTTGGATAAACTTCGTTCTGATATTGATGCCCTTCTAGAGACTGTACCAGAGACCACTCCTAATGATGAGTTTGATGATGTGGTGATGACAGCCCTCTTTGGCGATACTATGCCACCACCCAACCCCTCTTGATCAGCATGGAAGCGCCACAGTTATACTATGCAGTCTTCTGATGCTGAAGAGGCTCGCATAGCTAAGAAGCGATAGAGGCAGGATATTGAGGCTTCCCAGAGACAGTATTTGTTTGAGAAAGAGTTGCGCCTGAGGAGAGCCCATGAGATGGAGTTTGTAGGTGCATCTAGTTCGAGGAGCACTATTGATGGTATTCCTATTGTTTATAAGGGCGCTACTGATGGCGTCACAATTTGTAACACTCCGGAAACTAGTAGGCTTAGTTAGAGCTTGACATTAGGGTTAGTGAATTGAACGTACCTCCCCGTACCTTAAAATTCATGTTCTTGTGTTAGAACGTCAAGGTTGAAACCCTAAGGACCAAACATTGGTCCTTGAGGAAAAGCATTTGAGAGGCTGCCTTGCAGTGACCCACGGAGGGCACCCACGCCTCGTGGGTCAACCCACTCTCCATGGGTGGACAGCCGTGGATCAGACCTACATAATCAAGCCACAGACCCTGACCCACACTTCACTAGCACGGGCCATGGGTCCAACCACGGTCCGTAGGTGAGGGGGTCGTGGGTCATGCCTGAATTCTCTTTTTGGGAATTAGTTGAGAGGTAGTTTAGGGTTTTCCTTTTGATGTTAATGTTATGTGAAGTCATTTTACACTTAATTAAACTAACTATATAAGGATTTTAAGTCCCTAAACTAAGTCCTTTAAGATCATAACTACCAACTTCCCAAATCAAAACCAATTTTCCCTAAAATCTTCTCTAGAACTCCAAAGAAGAAGAAAAAGAGAATTAAGCTAGGGTTTGAAGAAAGAGGCTTTTTTACTCAAATTTGTTGTATTTATTCACCTAAGGTATGGTAGTCCTTCAACAATGGATAGTCTTCATCCATGAAGCCCCTCCAAACATAATTTCTAAACTAGTGATTTCCCCTAAAAGTTAGGGTTTGACTTCAATCTTTTGGGTTCTTTCCAAAAACGTTTTTAATGGTTGATTTATGATGGATTATGATTGAATTGATGATTTATTGTTGATTTATGATGAATTCCCCCAAGAACCCATGAAATCCCCTATTTCCTAATTTATACCTTTGTGATGTGGGTGAATTGATGAAGAAAGAATACTATGAGATTGTGCGTGTAACAATTAGTTAATTGAATCATGTTGTTTTCCATATCTAATGTAGTAAATCTAGATGGGCGGGATGGAATGTGATCCTTGACCCATGAGGTAAAACATGAGGATTATACATGATTGTGGATTCATTGTATATGTTTTATGAACATGATTATAATCTAATTGTTGTGTTAATTGAAAGGTCATTCTCATAAATAGATAATGAACATGTTGTGAAAGGTTTTCTCAAAATATAATGATTCTAAGGTTGAAAGGTCATGTAACACCCTATAATTTAGTGAGTTGAACTAGTGAGTTCTAGAGCCTTTGGTAAGAGTTTTGGAGTGTCGTATGATGGTTAAAACATGTAAAAATGGTTCCCGTACTTAGAATACGGGTTTTAGGGGTTAAAATTACGGGTGAGACTCCCCGAGGACCACCCAAGGGGTCCTTGAGGAGGACCCCAAAGCAGTCCCTAAATTGTCAAAATATAGTGACCTACGGATGGCCATCTACCACCAGTAGATCAGACCACGCTCCGTAGGTCATGGACGTAGGTCAAGGCCTGCACCAGGCTTGCAAATCTAAGCCTCAGGTGCAAACCATGGAGGTGATTGACGTCCAGTAGCTCCACCTACGGTCCGTAGGTGAAGAGGTGTAGGTGCTGCCAGTTTTTATAGATTTAGTTTTTAGTTAGGTGTTTGGGAATTTATTAGGTAATTAATTAGGGGTTAAGGGAGGTCAGTTAATTAGTTAATTAATCACCTATATAAGCTAATAAGACCCTAAACTAATTGATTAAATCATTATAGCCCAAGACCCCAAATCAAAACCCAACTACTATTCCCTCCAAGAATCTTCTCTCTAGAACCTCCATTGAAGAACAAAGAAAGAGATCAATTAAAGCTTGAAGAAAGAAGATTTTCAATACGAATTTGGAAGGATTCTACACCTAAGGTATGGGATTTCTTCATCCTTTGGAAGTTATCACCCAAGGATCCCTTTCAAAAGCTTTTAACTCAAATCTAGAAAACCCAATTAGCTAGGGTTTCAACTCAACTCCATGGATTCCTTTTAAAGTTTCTTTTAAAGGTTGAATTATGCTTGTTTAAGAATGTATGATTGATTTTATATGAATTTAACTCAACTCCTTCAAGAATCCATGAGAACCCTAACCCTAGCTATGATTCTTCTTTACATTATGTGATGGTTTTGCAAGTTAGTCCAATTGATTGGATGTGAGTTAATTATGATGTAATTACATAATATAAGTATGATTATACATATGTATTTGATTGACCTAAGATTTCTAAGGTGAATTGATATAGTCTAGGGTTATGTCATGAAAGAGGCAAATTGAGGGTTAGAGGTGTCCTTCTAAAATTGATGAAGTTCTTCATGTAATGCCTTAGATTAGATCACCTAGACTTGAATTGATTTAGGGTAAAAATTGTAGACATGAATTGACTTGATCATGACCTATATGAATGATCATGTTTGTGTAGTGTCGGGATTGAGTTTATATGTTCCTATATGGCTATAATTGATTAAGAATGAGGCATGTGGTTAGATTACCTTGAGAATTAGGTATACTTGGTGATCATGTGAGGCATGGCTTGAGCGTAAGGCTTGTAATATGAAGATGACTCCTAGGGCTTGAGGGTAAAGAGCTAAAATGAATAAATTAAGGGTGTTAAGACTCCAAGAAGGAAGCCATTATGTATGTTTAAATGTGTATGGCTCTATTGTGAGAAGACTTCATCTACATGACCTCTAACATGAGCATATAAGTTTATGCATGTAATGATTTTGTACTTGAGTTATGATTATATCTATGTTTCATGCATTGAATACTAGATGTGTGAACTCAATATGACCCTTGAATGTAAGATATGATGTATATGCATGATTATGATATTATATGCATGTTTATGAGTACCTTGAGGGTAAAGTATCTATGATGATAATCTTGTTATTGTTGTATCATTATAAGGACAATTATACACACACACTCCATGCATAAATAAGATTAAGAGGTATTTGTAGTGTCAATTGAAAGGCTAGTTCTCATGTGCACCTTTACATACTATTATGCATGAAATGTACATGATCATGGTAATACACTTGAAAGGTGGAGGTGTTAATTATTATGTATATGGTGGTATTGATGCAATATCATTCTTTCCTATACCCCTACACATGACTATGTACGTTATGATATGATATCACTATTTATGATATGTTATGACTATAATAATATTGTTGTGTTTCATGAAAGGCCATTCTCATGAAAACACTATGAATAAAATGTGAAAGGTTTACTCACATGTTGATGATTCTAAAGTGAAAGGACATTCTCACTTAAGGAATCTATGAGCTATTATGATGTTATGTTGGTTTGAGTGCCTAGTGCATTTTCTTATGAACATGAACTTAAGAAAAGACTTAATATGTCTTTTAAAGGGAATTATGCTTAGCACCGATTGGATTGGAGTATGAGATGGGTTCCTTCATGCTAGTAGTTGGGTTCCCAATACGATGTCTCATGAGATGGAAACCTTTTACGCTAGTAGTTCGGGTTTCTAGCAGCAATCTCCCTATCCCATAACTATGTTCCCACATAGGTATATATCTAGTGGATCCACCTTTAAGCTATCATGTACGTTCTACCTTTGGCAAGTAGGACACCTTTTTTCAGTGTGGGGGTAGAACACCGGATTCTATGTAGCTCACATGGTCTATGTCAGTTAAGGCTACATCTCCCTAAATGATAAGAATATGAGTTATGATAAGAACATGGGCATGTTCTATGTTTCCTCAAGGGGTTCTACTTAGTATGAATGGGGGTATGGGGCTTCATTCGTGCATTGCACAAGTAGGCTTTGAGAGTGGGCATGATATGTCTCTTTTATGATATGATGATTATAAGTTAAATGTATGCTTTATATGAATTATGAACACGAACTATACTTATGACTTCTTAATGAGCTTTACTTAGTGTGAGTGGGGGTATGGGACTTCACTTATATATTGCACAAGTAGACTTATAAAGGAGTTATGGTGTGGGTTCCTTGTACTATGAAGGTATATGAATTATGTATGTATTATATGGGTTATGTATGAAAGGAATGTATGAATGTTAAGGTTGACTTCACTTTTTATAGGTTATGAACATGTATGACCCCTTACTTATGTAAGTTGGCTATGAATAAGGTAATGTAAGATGTGTATGTTGTTGGTGGCCTAAGAGTGGTACTTAGTGTAGATAGGATTATGGGATCCTATCTATGCGCTGCACAAGTATATCTTAGGGTTGCTTATGTGATAGTTCAATGATGATGAGATAATCTTGGTATGTGTCTATGTGTATGAACTATGTTTTGTGAAGATTGGGATATGTACTATGTTTGGGTTCGAGACTATGTTTGTAATGAGATGATATCTCTTATGCTATAATGATTTGTATGTAAGTTGCTTTATGAGTTGCATTCTCCAACTATTTCAAAGATGATGTTCAAAATGACATATAGCATGGTTTCAAATGAAATGTCCCTTTTTATGAATGTTTTAACGATTTTTGTGCATGGCTTCCATACTTTGTACTTTCTGAGCTAACCCCATGTTTCTAAATTTTCTATAAATGTAAGCTTTGGAGATATTGGATTCCATCCTCGTGTCTAGGTTAATAGGAGATCAAGAAGAAGAAGATTGGTGAGTCCTCATTGTATTTGAGGGCTTGACCATATGTCCTTTATGTCTTTCTTTTATTTTTCAGATTTTTGTAAGGGTTGTGTCCCTAAGATTATATTCAAGAGTTTTATTCCAAGTAATTAGATGGTGTGAGACATAGTGTATAGACTCTATCATTTTTATAAAAGACTTCAATTGTAAAGAAAAGTTTTAAATTCCGCTCTATTTTCCTGTGATCTTATCACTATGATTATGCTAAGGGCTTGTATGAGACCCCTTCGGGGTTGAGTATGTCGTGTTACGTCTAGGGGGTACTCTCGGGTCGTGACAAACTTGGTATCAGAGCAGATGGTTTTGGGATAATTTTAGGATGTCTCAAACCACATCTAGGAGAGTCTTGTTCATAAATGTGAAGCGCGCCACATTTTATGAATAGGAGGCTACGGGATGTTAGGAAAACTTCACTTCTTCGTTCTCTAAATCGTTCCATAGATCTATAAGTTCTCTCTCTTATCCCTCATCTGATGGTCTTTAGGATGTGACTATTAGAAGGGTTTATGCTACAAGGAGTGAGGTAGAAAGGTTGGTTAAGATGACAATTATGGCTTTGTGACTTGATAAATTTGAAATGATAGATTGTGATGATGTCTTTAGTGTGAATGATGCTTCATTGTTGCCTTTAGGTTATGAAAGAGGTTTAGAAGAATTTAAGTAGGCCTACTCCCAAGGGGGAGATAGTGTGCCTACCTAGCAAGTTGATTGTGAGGTATGTTTAGTTGTTGGGAGAATGATGTTTATCCTGACCAACGACACTAACCTACGGTACGGGTGTCTACGATCGTCGATAATATAGTAACCCAACCAAGGGTTGGGGTCATGTCCCAAGTGAGTGGTTTTGAGAATTAATAGAAAAATAATATTAAGTTCTAACTAGTCGTATCTAAAGACATTAACGATTAAAAATATTATAAATTAAAAGAGGTGACACAAATGTGTCAAATATCAAATGGGGGTTCTGTCACAAGTAGTTAAAACAACAAAAATAACAAGAAAATCAAGTATGGGGACAAGTTATTGGGGTGTGACTGCAATACAAGTTGAGATAAATCGTTGGGTACATGCTTTCCATAGGAAATTTACAAGATAATAGTGACTAGGCTAAGCTTTAGATGGAAATAAGTTCCCTCTCGGGCAACTTACCCCATTTCAAATGTGTTCCTCTCGGACACCCACTTGCCGCATGAATACCTACCTACACCTTACCCCACTCACTCTCTCGAGCTAAGTGTTAGAATATGGGACTACGGCTCACCCTCTCGGGCTGAATCTCATGTCGACCCACTCCTTAGGCCATCAATCTAGCGCTCTTGGTTTCGCGACCTCCCTTTCGGGCAAGCCGAAAACACATGGGTGGTTTTGTATTTGCAACTACAAACCACAACCACTAGGTGAAATCCCCATTAAAATACATCTAACCTATCAGCAAGCAAGACCCAACAATAATATCAACACATATTTGCGAAATCACACCCCAAGAATAGGGGTTTTTAGCCACACATAAAGAAAAAACAAAATACACCTAAAATGATACTAAAATCAAATGGGTATAAGGAATTAAACCTTGATTTAAGGAAAGGAAGAAGAATGGAGAAGACCCACTACCAACTTGGGGAAGATGAAATCCTTCTTTCTTCAAGTCTCCCAAAAAACCCACTCCAAACTTGAGAGAAAATATCTAAAAAAGTACTATTCTATTTTGAAAATTAAAATAAATGTTCGACTCACAAAAAATTAATAACAAGTTTAGTATTTATAGACTTCAGAAAATTTTGCTGGCGGATCTTTCGGCGAGGTTAGTCGGAATCGCCGATTAACTCGGCGATTCGCCCTTTGGTGTAGTTCGTCGCCGTCTTACACTTGCCTTCCGCATCGTTGTGCTCTGTGTCATTGGGCGATAAAGTACTGTTTCACGGAATTATTTGGTGAAATGTGGACTTCTCCTTTCATCGCCTTTTTGATCCTACTCCTTCAGGGCTTCGTGTACAGGAACAAAGGGCGGAATGCGTCCTTTCTGCGAATAGCCAAGTGTGCTTGGCGATGCTCAAGCATCAGCTTCTTCGTTCTTTTCCGCCTTTTTGTTCCTTTTTGCTCCTAAGTGTCCATCTTTCCACTAAAACTTCAAATATCTGAAACTTAAGAGTTTTCATCAGATATTGAGACAAAATAAACATTTGAGGACTCATCAACACCCCCAACTTAAACTTTTTCTTGTCCTCATGTTCAGCAGTTAAAATAGGATGTCTCAAACAATGCTACACAAGGCTCAATCTTGAATTCACACAACAAGACTAAATTTACTTATGCAGGGATCAATTGTGTACTCAAAGATTCAAGTTGTGACACACGATTACAAAATATTCTCATGCTCGCAATACTTGCTACTTGTGCAAGTTCTAGCTCAACAAACAGTATCTAAATGCCCTCACATAAAGAATGATTCCATATTCACACACAGAGGTTAATCAATTCAAGTTCAGGAATTAGATGCAACACTCACACTCAAAAAGAGGAACACAATGCATGTTTTCACCCATAGGCTTGCCCTTATTTTCCAATTGATCTTCGGTTCGGCTCACTCAATATCAAAAAGGTCTTTATAAGGCTTGTAATGGGGCTGAGTGCAAAGGTATGGTCATTTAGGCTCATTGACTTGTCATCCTCATGAGAAGTGGTGTTCTCAAGGCATTCCCTTCTTTTTCTTTATCAATTCTTTTTCTAGTGCTTCTAAGTCATCTTTTTATTCACCTCCATGGATTGCTTGGAAACCCGATTTCTTTGGTATTTTATTCCACAAATATATTTTTTTTCGAAGGGTTACCATTTTTCTGCAACACCAGGGGTTAAGGGGAACTTTTCTTGCACTCCTTCATTTCTCCTTTCCCTTTTCACCACACTCCCAACTTAGGCTTTTGGCCTAAGTTGGCTATTCACTAAACCACAAATGAAGAGGATTATAGGTAGTGGGTCAAGTAAGGTCTAGGATTCATCAAGGTTCTTCCAAACAAAGGTAAGGCTCAAAGGGTGTTCAAGAGAGTTTCACACGTTCACGGGTAGGCCACAAAAGAGGTATATGTCAAATTTGGCTCACACTCTTTAAAGTTGCCTAAGATCATTTCAAGAGCACACCTTTCTAAATCAATCATACTAACGGACTAAATTCTAGGTTTATTCACGCATGGTTCAAAGTAAGCTCATCACACAAGGCATCGACACTTAAGTCAAACAAGACTACACACTTTCGCTAGTGTGCAATGGTCATGACACGAGAATCAATTTGATAAATGGCTAATCACAACGAGATGCAAAGAGTTCACATATTGTCTATGCAACTTCATTTGGCCTCATCATAGCCGTACATTCATGTTCATTCGATTGTAAGCACTATTTAAGTCATCGGTATTGATCGAAACCGAGACTCAATTTTTTGCAAAAGAAAAGCCATATTCAACTCACGAGTGGTGGCAAAAATGTGCGATAAATTAAACATATTTTGAAAGGGTCAAAATCATTTTGCAATTAAAAATAAGAGGAGCCATAAGCTCAAACATCAACAGAAAAGCAGTATTTAACACAATTTAAAAACAGAACCCAAATTTGTACATAAACACAACTATCAGCACAAAAGGTGTGGGCCTCACCCCACCACAAATAAAAGTAATTTGTCCTCAAATGCAAATAAAAGTATCACAAGTAAAAAAAAAGTATAATAAGATAGAGGGGGTGAAGAAAGGTCCTATCTATGCAATCTCTCTCTCTGTCGGGGTCTCAGAGGCTGCCTGAGCAGTCTGTATATCGGCATCAGTGCCCAGAGTAGTCTCAGACTGAATAATAGTGCCAGATCCGCTAGGAGCTACTGTGGATGTCTCAGCCAGCAATGTCTAGATCACCGGATGCACAACCATCTCTATAAGATTTGGCAAGTCTATGAATATGCCCTCATCTCTGCTCTCATGTGTCTCCTCAGCATCAATTGATATCAACTCCTCATCGGTCTTTGCATTCGACTCTGCATGTGTTGCGCCATCCCCCTGCACATTTCCGGTGGTCTTAGGAGCATCCTTATCATCTGCCCTCTCTATTAGTGAAGTGAAGTCAGTAAATTTAAAGTAGTCTACGTCCTTCCATAAACTCGCAATCTCAGCTTTTAAAGCTGCCACCTAAGAGGCTTCCCTATGTCTGCTCTTGCAAACAATGACTCTCACTATCAGGGCATTAACAATGGTCTGAAATGGGGTAAGTGCTGCTAGTATGGACCTGTTGCTCATCCTTGGACTAGACCTCTTCAGTCGGGTAGCTCTCACATCAATTGAATAAGCCAACTGCCCCATTTTCAGGATCAAGGCCTGAGTGATCCTGGCAAGCTGAGAGGAAGAAGATGTACCTGGAGTATGTGAAGGAGAATAAGGAGCGGGTATACCTAAAGGCTCTGAAGCCGGAGTAGATGAGGGTGCCTCTGCTGGCAATGAGTCAACATCGACCTCGGGAGAATTATCTGTTGGGGCTGCTCTCCTCCTGTCAACCTCCTCTCATGTGAACTCAGCCTCTATACGCCGGATATTAGTGGAAGAAGACAGGGTGACCTCTATATCGCTGGCAGGATCCCGGGGTACTCCGGCACGCCGACATAACTCGTTGATCAGAACAAGAAAATGTAGAGATGTATGCGTCTGTTTGGCTCTCATAGCCATCTCATGTGAAACCAACAGTCCTAGGTCGATCCGTCTTCTAGCCATGATAGAACCAAGGTAAGCCGGCTTAGGATGACGAACAATGGACTCATTCTGGGATGGCATGATAGTGCTGCTGATGAAATCAAACCAATACCGAGAAGCGATGTTCATATCCCTTTTCTCAATCGGAGCTCCTGCACCAAACCACCTCGGGGTGATGTCAGAAATCATCGGAGCTATCCAACCCTTTAAATCATCCAGGGACGGAACGATAGGCAAACCTTGGTACGGGACTACCGACTGCAGCGATCGACCTAGTACAACATTAATATGCTCGCTGTGACACTCTACCTCCTTGCCTCTTACCATAACCGACTTCACCGGTCAGAACTCACTAGCCTTTTTCTTATTTTTCGGGACTAACTTCCCATAGGCTAAGTAGAATTCCCAAACCCAGGAAGGAATGTAAGGGCCCTGTGGCTTGGTGAATTGCTCGAACTCATAATACTTGAGCGTGTCAAGCACCTCAGCATGCTTACCTTTCAAACCCTCCACAGATAGTAACTTTTCTTCTAGAATGGTTTGTAAACCATCTTCTTTCAATCTTTTCAGCAATCTGGGTGGAGGTGGAGCTACGGGGAGTGTAGGGGCCAATGAAAGTGGTGCTGGGGCTGGCACTAATTCGGTAGTCGGAGGAGTTGCAACTGATGTAACTCGGATAGGTGTTGATTGAGGTCTATCCCTGAGCATATTCTGTCGATGAATCAAGAGTTGTTCATCTTTCGGCTCAAAAAAATCTGGCTCAATAGCTGACCCTTCTCTAGCGATATGTTTCTTTCATTTGACTTTATCTCCCGATGGGAGATCTTGCTTTCTTTTCTGTGAAGGACGTGATCCCCCTTCATTGATTCTAATTCCCTTTGCCTTTTTCTAAGGTGGCTCATTTAAGTTTGTGCGTACCATATCTGTAAAAGATCAAGAGATTAGGCAAAACTCAACACAAACACAGAGAATCTTATTGCATAAGGGATTAGCTTGACATCTAGGCAGAGTAGCAATGAAAAAGTCTATTTGGTGAGACGCCGACTACTTTTAGCGACGACAAGGTTGTCTGCCAAAAGATACAGTGGAAGAGGGCAAAGAGGGCATGCAAAGGGCGGTCTAAAGTCCTATTGGCGAGTTGCCGACTACTTTCGGCGATCACGAATGTGTCCGCCAAAAGTTACAGATCTCTCAGCACTATGGAAATGAATGAAGGGCGATCTAAGACCAGTTGGTGAACCGCCAAGTCGTTTGGCGAGCACGACCCAGCTCGCCGAATGGTTCAACGTGCCTATTTTTCAACCCACTTCTTAGAATCGACCTTACAAGCCCTGGAAACGAAATCGAAGCATGCATACATGAAATTTACATAAGACCCATACTTCCCATCACCCCGAAATACTCAGACTTCTTCCGGTTTTGCCAAATTTGGTTATTTAACTACGATTACCCTAAGGAATGTTGTCACCCATTCCTTCATTGAGCACTTTTCATTATTTAGCACAAATATGGGCGACTTCATTTTCATTATTTAGCACAACCAATAACAACAATTATGCAACACCCATTTCAAGTTCATCCAAATCAAAGCACAAACACTAAGGCATTCGTCTATTAAAGCATTTGAGGCAAACTTTTTGAATTAACAATAGCATCACAACACCCTATTTCTATCAGAAAGGCTCAACACACATTATCCTGATACTATAATTGCAAGAGAATGCAAAATTATCAAAAATAAGTTCTGTGTTTTAGAGACTAACCTTTGATGCTGATCAAATTGCTTTTTGAAATGCTAGGTAGCAAAGAAATCCAACCCCAAGCACTAGTCACCGACTAAAATACTAATTTAAGGTAAAGATCTAACAAAAAGTAGCTTTGGTGTGATTTTGAGGAGTTTGAAATGAGGGAAACTAAGAGATTCAAAAATTTGACCTTTGGCCTGTATAAAATCGTTCAGTTCTCGGCCATTCGCGACGTTAGTCTTGTCGCTGATCAACTCGGTGACGCGCTGAACGCATACTCATCTCGCCGAGTTTTATAGGACATCCCTTATTTTGAGGTCACAACAGCGGATTAAATCGAAATCGCCGATAGGTTCGGCGATTCGCCAACTCGATCCTTGGCCCGCCAACTTGCACTTTTCAATATCTTTCTCACTTTAACCTACAAAATCAGCACACCATTATTCAAACAGAATTACTTAAAGAAACATCACCTTGGGTTGCCTTCCAAGAAGCGTCTTAGTTAACGTCGTGGCATGACACAAGTCCTTTCTCATTCTCCGTTATTGGGGTTCGCCTTAGTGTCACTAGGTGACCCGAATATGTCATTTGGGTAGAGATGAGGCACTGCAAAACTAAGGAGTGACCTGATTAGCTGGATTGATCTAGAGTGAGATCCAATCATTTTATTCAACACTTCAATATTCTCCTTCATTTCTTCCAACACCCGATCATGATCGGTGATCTTTTGGAGAATGATTTGAAGTGTGTCCTTGACATGATTTTTTCCCCATCTCTAGACTTTCTCTGCTCATAAGGGGGTGTATACCTCCCCTTGCTATTTCATTGGACTTCCACCTCTGAGATTTTTGTTGCCAAGTCGTTTAGCTAAGATGCCAGTGCGGTTAGCGTGAGGTCCTTTTGGACTCCTTGGCTCATTTAAACCAAATTGCCACTACACTGTGCAGCCATGCTCATCTAAATGGACAACTTAACGAAGAACAAAACTAAAAGTAAAGTTAGTGACACTACAACTAAGAATAACAAAATTTCTACTATTCTAAATATTCTCAAATAACACCATTTCCCGGCAGCGGCGTCATTTTAATGATTATCGTGACCAATGACACTAACCTACGGTACGAGTATCTACGATCGTTGATAATATAGTAACCCAACCAAGGGTTGGGGTTGTGTCCCAAAGGAGTGGTTTTGAGAATTAATAGAAAAATAAAATTAAGTTCTAACTAGTCGTAGCTAAAGATATTAATGATTAAAAAGATTGTAATTAAAAGGGGTAACACAAAGGTGTCAAATATCAAATGGGGGTTTTGTCACAACTAGTAAAAATAACAAAAATAACAAGAAAATCAAGTATGGGGACAAGTTCTTGGGGTGTGACTGCAATACAAGTTGAGATAAATCGTTGGGTACATGCTTTCGATAGGAAATTTGCAAGATAACAGTGACTAGGCTAAGCTTTAGATGGAAATAAGTTCCCTCTCGGGCAACTTACCCCGTTTCAAATGTGTTACTCTTGGACACCAATTTACCGCATGAAGGCCAGCTTATATCGTACCCCACTCACTCTCTCGAGCTGAGTGTTAGGATATAGGACTAGGTCTCACCCTCTCGAGCTGAACCTCATGTCGACCCACTCCTTAGGCCATCAGTCTAGCGGTCTTGGTTTCGCGACCTCCCTCTCGGGCAAGCCAAAAACACATGGATGGTTTTGTAGTTGAAACTACAAACCAATTAAATTGAACCACAACCACTAGGTGAAATCACCATTAAAATACATCTAACCTATAAGCAAGCAAGACCCAACAATAATATCAACACATATTTGCTAAATCACACCCAAAGAATGGGGTTTTTAGCCATACATCAAGAAATAATAAAATACACCTAAAATGATACTAAAATCAAATGGGTATAAGGAATTAAACCTTGATTTAAGCAAAGGAAGAAGAATGAAGAAGACCCACTTCCAACTTAGGGAAGATGAAATCCTTCTTTCTTCAAGTCTCCCAGAAAACCCTCTCCAAACTTGAGAGAAAATATAAAAAAAAGTAATATTCTATTATGAAAATTAAAATAAATGTTCGACTATCAAAAAATTAATAACAAGTTTAGTATTTATAGACTTCAGAAAATAGTGTTGGCGGATCTTTCGGCGAGGTTAGTCGAAATCGTCGATTAACTCGGTGATTCACCCTTTGGTGTAGTTCGTCGCCATCTTGCACTAGCCTTCAGCATCGTCGTGCTCTGTGTCATTGGGTGACATAGTACTGCTTCGCGGAATTATTTGGCGAAACGCCGACTGCTTCTTTCATCACTTTTATTATCCTGCTCCTTCAAGGTTTCATATACTGGAACAAAGGGCGGAGTGCGTCCCTTCAGCGAATTGCCAAGTGTGATTGGCGATGCTTAGGCTTCAGCTTCTTCGTTCTCTTCAACCATTTTGTTCGATTTTGCTCCTAAGTGTCATCAGATATTGAGATAAAATAAACATTTGAGGACACTATTTCTATCAAAATAAAGCCCTAAATGAGTCCAATTTGTGGACTCATCAGAAAACCCGGCTTAGTCATGATGAGTTTCGAGGTATGCTGATAGATTGGTAGAATAGTGATGCTTAAATGGTGCCTAGAGATGTTGAGTAAGTAGACTCCTTTAAAAGAGGATAGAAGTGTAATTCTCCATGGTTTAGAATCATCTTGTGTGATGAGTGTGAAGTTTTATTTATGACTTGCTTCGACCTTAGAATTGAAGGTAGGGATGATGTAAAGAGTTTGTATAGGCTTACCCTCAAGTGAGGGATAATGTGCTTAGATGGTAAGGTCATTGAGTGTCCTTGATGTTCATGAGTTAGGCTTGCTTGATAACCCCACCTTAAAAGGTGTAGTGAGTTGAGAAGTTTAGTCCCGGTTCGGTAGGCTCATATGAGACTTTGAGTGTGTTGGTAAGGTTGATTGTGAGAAAGAGTGCTTAGATGAGAAGCTCTCTAATCTAGAAGTACTCATTGGGATCTTAGACAGGCAAGTTAAGAAATAGAAGAGTAAGAAAGTGCTTTCGTGAAAATGTTGAGGAGTAGCATTTTACTAAGGGTTTTAGTTGAAGGTTCTTATTTGGGAGGCCAAGGGCCAATGATATGTCCCAATATCCTTATGTTCCTCCTCTAGCTTTAGATGATAAGTTCTCCTTAGCTCATTTCTTGATTGTGGAGTCTTGGATGTTATATGTGTCCTATGATTCTCTTGTTCCTTAGATTTACTCATGTTAACCTTGATAGGGTTTGGATGCATGGTTATTAGACCTCTATTAATTCTAGAGCCCGGTAAGGTTATAATGAGCCTTGGTAAGGCTTGAGTTTGTTCGAAAGGAGTAGTGTTTGAGGTTTTAGTAAAAAGGGGCTTACTCACAAGGGGGAGATCATGTGCTTGAGTAGCAACATTGATTAAGAGTCCCGATATCCTCATCCTTTTCTTCTATTCCTATTTTAGATTGAGACTAAGAGTTCCTTTATGGGCTTGTTTTATGTTTAGGAGTCATGAGTGTATTAAAAATTTCCATGATCTCCTTATGTTGTGCATGTTCTTGAAAGATTATTATTTTGTATAAAATGGATTTTTCATGTTTTACGTGTTCCTCATGTTGTTGTGCATTTAGTATGATGATGGCATATTTAACTTGATGAGATGATTTGATGAACATGCTTTGTTAGGTTTTTGATGAAATGGCACATTACTCCATAATTTTGTGTTGGGTTTGCTTATAGTTGGAAAAGGTAATTATTCCTATGACTATGTGATTAATGTTGTTTAGAAATGTTTGTGTAGGCTCACTCCTAAGGGGGAGATGGTAGGCCTAGCTACTATTGTTGGTATGCGCTTATATGTTGCCATGGCTTCTTTATTTAATGCATGTTTATGAAAACTTGTGTTTTGAAAGAAAATGAGTTTATGTGAATTGTTTCCCTCATGTTGTGGTGCTTTGAGTAAGAGTTGCCTATTGAACTTCATGAGGAGATTATATGAGCATGGTTTGACTAGGAGTTGAGAATTCCTCCTTCAATAAAATTCTTTTGAGAAGTAAATGCTTATGAGCTCCATGAGAGTATATGTAGCATGCTATGACTAGGAGAAGGTAGTTCCTCCTATGAACCTAAGATATGTTGCATTTCATGCATATGAGGTTGGTAAATGTAGTTCTTACTTCCTTGTATTGCATTGATCAAGTTGAATTGGAGTTGATGTTTCCTCCTTTGAATAAGTGCATACTGTGAATATTGTATTTTGAGTTGTGCATTATTGTGATGTTTCATGCATGATTGGGCTGCTAGTTTTGAGTCTTTCATTCCTAAAAGTGTTTAAAGTGACATTCGAGGACGAATGTTTCCAAGTGGGGGATAATGTAACACCCCGTAATTTAGTGAGTTGAACAAGTGAGTTCTAGAGCCATTGGTAAGAGTTTTGGAGAATCATATGAGAGTCAAAACTTGTAAAAATGGTTCTTGTATTTAGAATAGGGTTTTTAGGGGTTAAACATCCAGGTACGACTGCCCAAAGACCACCCAAAGGGTCCTTGAGGAGGACCCCAAAGCAGTCCCTAAAACTGTCAAAATATAGTGATCTACGAATGGCTATCTACGGCTAGTAGATCAGACCACGCCCCGTAGGTCATGGGCGTAGGTCAAGGCCTGCACTAGGCCTACAAAGCTAAGCCTCAGGTGCAAACCACGGAGGTGATTGGTGTCCAGTAGCTCTAGCTACGGTCCATAGGTGGAGGGGCGTAGATGCTGCCAGTGTTGGGAGTTTTAGTTTTTAGTTAGGTGTTTGGGAATTAATTAGGTAATTAATTAAGGGTTAAGGGAGGTCTGTTAATTAAGCACCTATATAAGCTAATAAGACCATAAACTAAGTCATTAAATCATTATAACCCAAGACCCTAAATCAAAGCCCAACTACTCTTCCCTCCAAGAATCTTCTCTCTAGAACCTCCATTGAAGAACAAAGAAAGATATCAAGTAAAGCTTGAAGGAAGGATCTTTTCAATACTAATTTGGAAATATTCTACACCTAAGGTATAGGAGTTCTTCATCCTTGGGAAGCTATCACCCAAGGAGCCCTTTCAAAAGCTTTTAACTCAAATCTAGAAAACCCAATTAGCTAGGGTTTCAACTCAACTCCATGGATTCCTTTTAAAGTTTCTTTTAAAGGTTGAATAACTTTTGTTTATGAATGTATGATTGATTATATATGATTTTAACTCAACTCCATCAAGAATCCATAAGACCCCCAACCCTAGCTATGATTATTCTTTACATTATGTGATGGTTTTGCGAGTTTGTCCAATTGATTGGATGTGAGTTAATTATGATGTAATTGTATAATCTAAGTATGATTCTACATGTATATTTGATTAACCTAAGATTTCTAAGGTGAATTGATATAGTCTAGGGTTATGTCATGAAAGAGGTAAATTGATGGTTAGAGGTGACCTTCTAAGATTGATGAACTTCTTCATGTAATGTCTTAGATTAGATCACCTAGACTTGAATTGATTTAGGGTAAAGCTTCTAGACATGAATTGAATTGATCATGACCTATATGAATGATCATGTTTGTGTAGTGTTGGGATTGAGTATATATGTTCCTATATAGCTATAATTTATGAAGAATGAGGCATGTGGTTAGATTACCTTGAGAATTAGGTATACTTGGTGATCATGAGGCATGGCTTGAGAGTAAGGCTTGTAATATGAAGATGATTCCTACGGCTTGAGGGTAAAGAGCTAAAATGAATAAATTAAGGGTGTTAAGGGTCTAAGAAGGAAGCCATTATGTATGTTCAATTGTGTATCGCTCTATTCTGAGAAGACTTCATCTATATGACCTCTAACATGAGCATATGAGTTTATGCATGGAATGAGTGTTGTACTTGAGTTATGATTATATCTATGTTTCATGTATTGAATGCTAGATGTGTTGACTTAATATGACCCTTGAATGTAAGATATGATGTATATGCATGATTATGATATTATATGCATGTTTATGAATAACTTGAGGGTAAAGTATCTATGATTATAATGTTGTTGTTGTGTCATTATAAGGACAATTATACACACATACACTCCATGCATAAATAAGATTTTGAGGTATTTGTGCTATCAATTGAAAGGCAAGTTCTCATGTCACTACAAGAAATGTGACTTTTAACGACCATTTCTTAACGAAGGGATGTGTATTATGTCGTTATAAATGTACTTATAACGACCAATTTATTTTTCTGTCCTTAAAGCCTAAATTTTACTCAGTATTAACAAGGAAATAATATTTTATCCTTAAAAAACATAATATGCGGTTTTTAAAAATAAATTGATAACTAAAAATGTGCCACTTTCTCACGGGATTCCTTTTCCTTAACCCACTTTTTAAACTAAATAAAACATTACCAATTGATTAAAATTCATTAGAACCTTAGGGTTTCAAAGTTTCAACCTACAACAGATCTTATCACTACAGAAGAATCTTCAAGCGTAAAAATGCCTTCTGGGTTTAAGTTTGTGATAAAAAAAGAAGCTAGCGAAAAAGCAGATGCAGATTATCCTATTCCTACTGGATGCACATGAGATTGATAACACCATAAGGTATTTTGTTAAGCGTTGGCGTTGGTGAAGGACCAATCTAGGGTTTTAAGGTGGAAGACTTGTGTTTTATTCAAGTTTTTTAAATTAAAAACGCATCTCGATTTATTTTCTTCTTTGCGTTTGACAGGATATTGTTATGTGAGGAAACAAATTGTAAGTTTTTGGGAGAAGAAAAAATTATTTGTCACCCCTATGGGCATCAACTATTGATTTACACTTTCTTTCAAGGTAAGATTTAAAAATTTACCCTTTTTATATGTTGATTTTTGTTCAAATTAATAGGTTTATGATCACACTTGTTAAGTTAGCATTATCAATTTCAATGATCACTTCTATTTATTCCACTCTTTTTCGTTTGTATTATTCTTCTTGACTTTAAAATTTAGTAGCTTATAGGAATAAAGTGCATTTTCTAAAAATTCAGCAATGGTTTTGATGGTGGAAGCTTAACTTTGATTTATATTTTGTTGGGTGTTGTCGTTTGAATATATATCTTTTGAGTTGTAGAAATCTGCTTGATGTTCAAGTTTTTGCTTAACTAAATTATAATGTTTCTAGTTCATAAATTGTTGAAACAAACCATGTGACTGTTTGTTATGCTTTATTTAATTTCTTGTGACATGTTAATTAGATTAGATTGAACAATCTTGAAATGTTTCAGGATAACAAAATATTACATAGAGTTCAATATATTGAATTTGAACTCTGGCTAGTATACTTTCCTCATTTCAAATATTAGTCAAAACTAATGTATATCAGCTCACATTAAAATTGGACACAAAAAAAAATGAAAGAACTTGTAGCAGAAAATTAACAAAAGAGTATTTACTTCAATATCCACTGATTTTGAGCCACTGATCTGGTACCTACTTTGTTAGAATGAAAGAATTTGTAGCAGAAAATTCACAAAAGAGTTTTTACTTCAATATACACTGATTTTGAGTCAATGATCTGGTACCTATTCATTCCTTATCCTAGAAAATGCCATAAATACTAAACAGGATACTAGTGGAGAATTTGGAGTTGTTTCACTCTTGGAACAAAGATAGTCTCTGCCACATTATTCATGAGGATTTGAAATACTCTTCTCTTACAAGGCCTTTTTGTGTTATCAGGATTTACACATCTCAGTCCAAAAGTAGCAGTTTTCTCATCTCTTCTTCTTAGAAGTCATCATTAAGACTTTTGTGCAGAGTCAATAATTCGACCTCCAGATTAGAGTCTCCAAACCATCAGCTAAATTAACCATTCAATGACCACTCTTTTATCCTTTAATTGGTCTCCTCCCTCTAGCCACTTCTAGTATAGCCACGTAATAGCTTGAAACATCAGTTTTCTCGGTTGCTTTTCTGTATTAATGGTACTCAGGAGCAAGATATCTCATTGTTCCATCTATAAGTACTGAGATCGGACTCTTGTCATGATCCACAAGTCTTACCACCCCAAAATCGTAAAGCCTCTCATTGTTACTCCTATCAAGCATAATATTCCTGGCTCCTATGTCTTTGTGAATCACCTGTAAATGTGAGATTTCCATGCTTAAATTCTTGATATAGCACCTTAACAAGAATCTCACTAGGCATAAAGTCATAAACAAAAAGTAATTCTCCTTTCTCGAAATGCACCACCTTTTAGATGAAACTCCAATTCTTAATACAATGCAATTAAGTGTTCCCTATAGTAGAAGAAACAACCCACACATACATCAACTCTTTAAGATAGTCAGACTAAGTCAGTATCAACATTCACGATAGTTTTATTAGACTTTGAACTAGAGTAACTCAAGAACACAAACAACTTTTTCTTCTCACTCTTGTAATCAATCCAAGAAATAATCAAATTTCTACTTTTAAATCCACACCAGCTAACTTCAAGACTAACATGGATATCAACTGGGTCATTAAGGATCAAATATTGCTAATTATTAAATTCAACATTAAGAAAAACAATCATGATGGAATTTGGCAAACTTGGAAAAATTGAACTTTTTGTTTTTTTCTTCAGAAATAAAGCAGTGGGTATGAAGAAGAAGTAGAAAATCTTGAACTTACACATCAGGGTTGGTCGGTTGGCGAAGAGTTGTGAGTTGTAGTAGAGATGGTGGGTATCTCCTATGTTTAATTTTCACAGTCTCTTTTAGAGAATTGTTGTGTAGTTCTAATGGAAAATTTGAAGTCATATAGGTTATTTCTTTTCCCTAATGTGAATTTTCCTTTATTTTTTTTTTATGTGTGCAAGTTAAGGTTAAACATATAGCTCTATTTTATGTAATATTGAGGATAAATATATAATTTGCATTTTATTTTTGCTCTATAAGTTTGTTTTTATTATCCAACAAGGAGATCAATCAAATAAATTATTAGTGGCATATGAAATGGGATATCTTAAGATCTTTTGAACTTATAATTTATCTTGTTTTTTCTACCATTCAAATGAATGATTTCGTGTTTCAAAATTTCCCTGCATTGTTGAACTATTGTATCTCGAATCTTGCATTAAACTTGAATATTTATAATTATATAAAAGATCTCTATCAGTGTTATTAAATTATTAAAAGTAACTACTTCGTCACTTAAAGTGATATAGCAAGGCGAAGCGACTGTCTGCCCTTCATTGTCACTGGTGATGTAACACCAATGCAGCTATCACTTCTTTGATAGACGCTGGAAGCGAGGGAACATAAATTTGCTTCTCTTCTTCAAACTCTAGGTATTTATCCTTCTTCTATGTCATTAAAGCAACTTCTTCTTTTTACTTTCATCACAGTTTTCTCTAGTTTTTTTTCATTCTTTTCTCTATTTAAAATTTATTATATGTCTTCTTCTCTCTAGTTCAATGTTATTCTTCAGTGA